>CM066329.1:27710377-27977877 GCA_033807585.1 Hydrophis major
TGCTTCAGACACAGAAAATGGAGATAATTTCATGAGGACATTGACTCCTTTGCTTGTCAAGAATGGAATCTGTGTGGTTCTGTCACAGCAATTCTCAACAACTGGAAAAACAGGACACATCAGGGATGGCCTCTCTAAATGGACACAAGTTAATGTCTTTCTTCACTACATAGAATTTGGTGCTGTTTTGGACAGAATTCTTCCTTTCCATTTAACATTTAGGCGTTTGCCTGGACCCATTGAAGGGAAAGTCTGGATCACCACACTCATTGATCTATTTCCACTGAAAAATGATAGACATCTCAAATATATTAATAGTATCTGGACTGTTGCTTTAGAGGAAAAAAAACAGCCCCCAAAGGATTCCTTTAAACTCCATTTCTATGTGAAGCCACCCTTGGGAGACGAGTCGTTTCTTTGTGTTTTTTCAAAGCACATTTTTTCTGTCAAAGGCCGGAAAAGATGCATTGAGAAAGCACCACTGGACACCCAAAAGAAAAAGAACATGATTCAAATCAGGAATGACCACCATATTTACACTGCCATAAATGCTCTGGCCCATGCCTTGAATGCTGCCTATTCCTCCAGATCCAGGTGGAGAAAGAAGATGGGGAAAGAAAGGTTGGAGGCTCCAAGTCTGCAGTCGTGGGAGGTAAGGGGACCCAACAAGGATCCATTCTACATTTCCTTTGAAGTGGGGAACTCCATCTTTCCAGTTGTGCTTTTTGTTGTTTGTCATGAAGTTGTGTCTGACCGTGGAGTCCATTTAAGATCACTCTGACTTCTTCAGTGACTCCATCCAGCCACCTCATTCTCTGCTGTCCTTTGCTTCTCTTGCCCTCAATCATTCCTAGCATTAGTCTCTTCTCCAGTGAGTCCAGTTGTGCTACAGAATGCCAAAAGGTTTGGTCAATCTAATCGCTTAGATCAGAGGTCTCCAAACTTGACAGCTTTAAGACTTGTGGACTTCAAGTCCCAGAATTCCTCCTC
Source organism: Hydrophis major (assembly GCA_033807585.1). Classification (NCBI taxonomy): domain Eukaryota; kingdom Metazoa; phylum Chordata; class Lepidosauria; order Squamata; family Elapidae; genus Hydrophis; species Hydrophis major. The sequence continues at coordinate 27,711,368 of CM066329.1, forward strand.
TAGTCATGTTAGCTCAGGAATGCTGGGAATTGAAGTCCACAAGTCTTAAATTTGCCAAGTTTAAAAAACCTTGGCTTAGATGATAATATTCACAAAAACAAGAATTATGCTTTACATTCTTTGATAATAAACACTGCTAATATTTTAAAGTTGTGCATTTTTAAATAAGTTCCTATACATATGGGTTTACAATTAGCATTATAGAATTTTTCCTTCATATATTTGAAGGAATCTTCAAGTCAACTTTGAAGCTCAGCCTCTCATTTTTGCAGGAATCTCAATCGATGCTTCTCTGACTGATGGCTACTAATTCTTTGGATTAAGACAATCATTGAAGAGGAGACTCAACTTCTTTGGTTCTCTGGCTCACTGCTAAAAATCTCTCTATTTTTAAGAAGCTTTTTTTCCCTCTTATTCGGTCAGAATCTCCTCTCTTGTAACTGAATTCATTTTTCCATGTCTGACACTCAGGAATAACAGTAGATCTTAGCTTCTCTTTAATGTCTTTCAGTTATTTGATGGTTGCTGTCTGCAGCTAATAGCAATAGTACTTAGATTTATATACCACTTCACAATGCTTTTACAGCCCTCTCCAAGTGGTTTACAGAGTCAGGATCTTGCCCACAACAATCTGGGTCCTCCTTTTACTGACCTTGGAAGGATAGAAGAGTGAGTCACCTTGAACTGGTGAGACCCAAATTGCTGGCAGCCAGTGATCAGCAGAAGTAGCCTCAGTATTGCATTCTAACTACTGTGTCATCATGGCTCCTAGATTGTATTCGTTGAAACATTCTTGTTCCCAGACTCCTGATTTTCTGCTCCAATGCACTAAGGTGGCTCTTCTTGATGTCTTTCCTCAAGGTTAAAGGCAGCTCCTTTTGTCAGAGTTTGGCAATTGCCCTAATTAAATCATCAGACTAAGGCCAAGCTTCAAAAAAAAACCAAAAAAGATTTATTAGGAGCAACATGCTGGCATTACTCTACATGAAGCCATCTTTGGCATATATAATTCACAGTCACCTGTGATCCTGTTTCCCCCATCCCACCCTTGGGTCTATTATAAATCAGATTCTCCAATTAAGCACATTCACAGACCAGGTGTCATAAATCACCTTCTCCAATGAAGGACTTTCGTGGCCAGAAGATCCGGTAGCCTAGCTGCAATCTTTTTAAAATAATGGTGGAATGTATTTCTGGTTTTATTGCCATACTGCTCCTTCAGATTTCCCATCGTTCCCTTGTTTATGGAAACTTGAAAACAGACATCGGAATGTTTTACGCATCGACACCTTTGATCTCTTCATTGGCTATGTTACTGTTCCCTAAATCCTCATCAGTGTTTGTGCAACATCTTTTCCAAGTGTGTTTCCTGCAAGGGGCACTTGGGGTTTCCCTTTAAACCATCATTCCCTTCCTGGGGTTCTTCTGGATGCATTTGCTTTCTTCCTAGGATATCACCCTGCTGATTCATATTTGGTTTGCAATTACTACTATTTTGAGATCATTTTCACAACTATCGAATTTGGAATCAATCATCCTTCTTGCCCCGTGTTTTATTTTTCCCTTTCTATGTGGAAGACTTTGTACTTTTCTTGCTCTTAAATTCCATTCAGGCTTTCTTTAGCCCATCTTGAGAAACCATTAAGATGCATTTTGAATTTTATATCTGGTTTTAACTTATACATTAAGACATTAAATTGTATATCAGGTAACAACGGGCAGTCATTTATTTTGGTAAATTTAAATTGAACACAAAATAGTTTGTCACAGAAGCAACTGCCTGCAAAGGCTCCTGGATTGGGGCTGAAAGGTGAAAGTGAAAACAGTATATTCCATCCCATATTTGGGTAGACCAGGTTGCCCGAATAGACTGGTCTCACCAGAAGAACACATAATCTCCTCCCACCCCGGTACAGCCGACAAAGCGAGGGTGTCAACTCAAAAATATTTCTCTCGTCTTTTTGAGTTGTCAGAAGAAAGAGAGTGGGGGGAATAATGTATACCTTAAATATTTTCATAGATATTGGTTAGGTGGCCGAAGCTTCTGGCATGCAAGATTATTACTGGAGAGCATGATTGATGATTCTTGGGTATGGGTGTGTCCTATTGGATAATGTACATACAGAAGTGGGCAAAACCAAGCAGGGGTGGGATTCAACCAATGTTACTACTAGTTTGGTGATGGTTTTGCATGTGTGTGTGTCCTTTGAAACATGTGCAGTCTGATGCGCACTACACACATGTGTGAAAAAACCCTCAGCAGTGCTGCACAGAGAGCTGAAAAGCACTATGTGCCAACTCCCAAACAAGTAGGAGAAAGGAGACACTGCCTTTCAGGTCATTACAAATATTTATAATATACCACATATGAAAGGTTACATAATCCTTCCTGTTTCTCACACATAGGATTTCTAGAAACTTCCATCACAAAAACAATGCCAAGATGACCTAGTATTCTTGACATGAAATCTCAAGCCAAATTAAAATCCCCACTTCGGCTAAGAACATAATATTTTTAACTTTGCAGAATAACAAGTTACAAAAACATGACATACTTATATAAGTGTTCAGATAACTTTCAAAAAGGTCAAATTAAGAAGAAAGATGAAGTTTCTTTGGTTCTATAATTTCTTAGGTATAATAGGAAAATACATATATTTTTTCCATATATAATATGTCTAATACATGAATTTTCAGTATTATTGACAAATTTTGCTGAACTTTTCTTTTTAATTTTTAGTGGTAAAACCTATTCACCCAAAAAGGACTATTTACAAATTAGACCACTGTAGTAGAAGAAAGAAGAAAAAGGGATAAGTTGCCATGTTTACTGCTTTTAACATTTCTGGATGTTCCCATTCTAGTTTCAACCCTTTCTGGAGAAGAATGAGTTTCTCAATCTTTCCATATACCAACTGTATTTGGACCAAAATGGAGATTTAGCAGCTAACCTGAAGATTGTGAGCTGGGTGTATTTCCCTAAGAAGTCTGTCATCAAAAAGAAAATGGTGACTTTTGAAAGAAAGAGAATTATTATCAACCAAGATCTTTTGTCATGGCTAAAGTTGCACAACAAGGTGAGAGAAACATGTATGTCTTTTCTCTCTTTTCCAAAGGATTGCGAGCCATTTCATTGGGTTAAGTTTATTCACCATGGCTTATTGTTGCAATGGAGAAGCCACAAGAAAAATGGTAAAAGACCTTCAAGTGCTAGGAATGATAGCCTCAGGTTGTCCTCTGATTGTAAAAGAAGAAGGCTATTATGCGGATTACTGCCTGACTTCATGAAATTGAATTTAAACTAGATGAAGGCCCTTTTGGTTCCAGTGGGAAATCAGCTTTGTAATCAGGATTCAAATTGTTCTTGTTGGGGTGAGAGTCCCATGAAATGGCAATAAAGATATATTGAAGCAACTCAGACCTGGCCAGAGTTATCCCTGCCTCTTTTTCACCCAGCGAGAAAGAGCAATAAACCTTCTGCTCTTAGGAAGGAGGTCCAAAGCTGTGAGTTCCCATGGAATTATAATGATGTTCTGCTACGCCCTGACCCAGAAAATAGAAGCATTGAAACATGACTTTGACGCAGAGAATAGAATAGAATAATTTATTGGCCAAGTGTGATTGGACACAAAAAGAATTTGTCTTGGTGCAAATTCTCTCAGTGTACATAAAAGAAAAGATACATTCATCAAGAGTCAAGAATCACAAGGTACAATACTTAATGATAGTCACAGCGTACTGTTAGGAATATAAGTCACCAACAGGTATTTGGTTTAGAAATATATAAACCAGGATAGACATTTTAGTACTATCTTTTTAAGGGAATGCAAGAGCATGCAATTGGGTGTGGTTTCTCAAACAGCCATAAGATGGAGCCAGAAACCTGGGTTGTTTAGCCTTATTCTGAGTCTCAGAAGAGAATGTGAGTGTATCTCTGTTTCCTTCTGTTGGAAAGTATTGCCATTGCTCCATTTCTTCCAATTGACTGATATTACTGGATTTAATGTAAGTCTTATCCTGAACTGTTTTTGACACTGGAATTTGATATTTGGATTATCCCTGGATTGAAAAACTGACTGATTTATCTGTGAATGATTTTTGCACTGCCTATTTTGGACTTTGCTTAAAGTTTTCTGGAAGTAAAGACCTACATTTACTGTACAGTGTATCTGTGTACTGTGAGTGTATTATTCAAACATTTCTCTCAAATACGTCTCCCTGTATGTGCTCATTCTCCTTACGGGAAATTACCTCAACACATACAATAAGCAATCAAATCATACCAGGAAACAGTCAATATAGATCATAAGGATACAAGCAACAAAGTTACAGTCATACAATTACAAGTTGGAGTGGGTGGGTGATAAAGTATGATGAGACAATTAATGGTAATAGTAGTGCAGACTTTGTAAATAGTTGGACAGTGTTCAGGGAATTATTTGTTTAGCAGAGTGATGGTTTTTGGGAAAAAACTGTCCTTATGTCTAATTGTTTTAGTGTGCAGTGCTCCATAGCACCATTTTGAGGGTAGGAGTTGAAACAGTTTTTGTCTGGGATGTGAGGGGTCTCTAAATATTTTCACAGCCCTCTTTTTGACTCGTGAAGCATACAGGTCCTCGATTGAAGGCAAGTGGGTAGTAATTGTTTTTTGTGCAATCCTAATTATTCTCTGAAGTCTGTGTCTGTCTTCTTGGGTTGCAGAACCAAACCTGACAATTATAGAGATAGAGATGACAGACTGAACCATTCCTCTGTATAACTGGATGAGCAGCTCCTTGGGCAGTTTGAGCTTTCTGAGTTGGCGCAGAGAGAACATTTTTTGTTGTGCTTTTTGGATGATGTTTTTCATGCTAGGTGTCCATTTTAGGTCTTGTGATATGATAGAATTTAGAAATTTGAAGAGAAAAGCCTTTCCCAATACCTGATATAATGAGGGACTATTTGAAAGGAATTTCTATTTAAATGTGGCCTTTCGTTCTACAAGGGAGCACCTTATCTGAAAGTCCCTGGAATGCAAATGTTCATCTTGGTTATAAGCTTCCTCAAGTCGTTTTTGGGGGTAATGAAGTCCCCTAATGTAACTAATAGCAAACTTTGTATTAGTTTAATACTAATTGTACAAATTTGTAATTCAGATATATTGTTGTTCAACTAGCGTGGAACAAATTTTTTCTTCGATGCCTGTTCTTGTTATCTTATTGAAGTTATTCAGCAGAAAGGACCTTGTCTTGTACACCTAGTTAAGCCTTATAAATATGTCCTTCTGACAACTCGTATCCATCACCCAGATGCTGCAGCAAAAGATCCCTGGCTCACTCTTTTTGAGAGACATTTTAATGACCTCACATCTTTGTCATATCACTGTAGTTTTAGAAATTAAGCAGTCACTTTAAATCTTATTTCAACAACATGTCAGCATGTCAGGCTGGTTAGTGCTAATGGTTTTTTTTTTATTTCCCTGTTTTTCTGCTTAGTCTGTTCCTCAGTCCAAATTTGTGGAAAAATGTCAACCAGGATCTGTCAAGCAAGCTCGAGAAGGAGAGCCAGTTTGCTGCTATGACTGCATTCCTTGTCCAGATGGGACCATCTCTATTCAAGAAGGTGCTCAGGCTGAAGATAATGGAAGGGCTTGTAGAAGTGGATTCATCCAGAGTGTTTATATGGAACTGCAAATTAAAAAAACAGTTTGAAGCTTAGCTGCTTTCTTGTTAATTTTCATACTGCACAATTTATGATCTAAAGAATAGTAAAAAATATTCTTAAAGGAGAAGCTGGATAGAGACAGAAGTTTGAAATATTGAGCAAACTTTATTACACCCAGACACAATATCTCTTCTGCTTTTTATTTTTGAATGTGATCTTCCACGTTTATATTTCTAGGAACATTCTTTGAAACTCAAGGGTTATTTTAGGTCCATCTAAAATAATAATAAAAGGCTAATTTTGCTGCATTCTCCATGGGCTTCCCCTTGAGGCTTACTTGGAAGGTGTTGCTGCTCCACAATGAAGTGGACAGTTATGACTGCACCTCATTTGACACATTTTACCATTGCTGCCAGCAGCCATTTCTGCTTACTTGCAGGACTCATCTTCTCTTTAAGTTAGCTAGGTTTTATAAGATGAAATATCTTTGGGATCCAATATATTAACAAGTGTCATCTGAAGAACCTATGATGTTTCCCTAGAAAAGTTAACTATTTCATTTTCTCACTTCTAATAATGGAGCTTCCTATCAAATATCTGCACGTTTCAGAGGAAATTATCCATTTCCTAGAACTTCCCCCAATTTGATACATCTTAGCAATAGAGATAGAGCTGATCGATTATAGGGGAATAGATGGCTGGCTGGCTGGCTGGATAGATGGATAGATGAATGATGACAGATAGATAGATGATAGATAGATAAATAGCTCAATAGATGGACAGCTGATAAATAGATAGATAGATAGATAGATAGATAGATAGATAGATAGATAGATAGATAGATAGATACCGCGTTTCTCATATAATAAGGCCCGGTCTTATTTTTTTTTTGAGCCCTGAAAAAATGGCTAGGCCGTCTTTTCGGGGGTGAATTAATTACTCCCCTTGCATCTTCAGGCGGGCGGGCAGCGACGGCTTGGATGTTGACCTTGGTGTTGGTGGGGCCCTTTGTATCAGGGTCAATGCAGGCAGCACCATATCCAGGTGTGCAACAAAAGTACTTCCTAACAGCAAGCCCCCGCCATTTCCCCCCATTTCACATATTTTAATATAGGCTTTAATTTGGGGGGGAGGGGCTTAATTTCATTTCATGCCTATAAAACATGCTGGGACTTCCTATTGGGGGAGGCCGTATTGTTGGAGAAACAGGGTAGATAATGATGATATAGATAGCTAATGGATGGGTGGAAGATATATAGATAGATAGATGGATGATGATAAATGATGGTAGCTAGCTTGATAGATAGATAGATATAGATGTGTGTTTGTCTGAGAGAGAGAGATGACAAACAAACATAGAGATAGAAAATTATATTCTTCAGAATTTTTTTTGTTCAATTCTAAACAAATGCTTCTTTACAAATACTTACGGTATCAACTGTTGTGGCAAGAAAGTATTTCTTGAAATGTAAAAGGACAGAAGGTTAAAGAAATATTGCTTTGTTGTTTTCTCAGATATGGATCAATGCATGAACTGTCTGGAAGATAAATATCCAAATGAAGACTGAGTTCAATGTATCCCCTAAACTATATCCTTCCTATTGTATGAAGAATATCTGGGCATCATCCTGGTCTCCTTTGCCCTATTCTTGTTCCTAACTTCAGGTTTTGTCTTAGTTATATTCTTTCAATACCTAGAAACTCCCATTGTCAAAGCTAACAATCGTGACCTCTCTTTTATCCTCCTGGTCTCCCTCTTGCTTTGCTTCTTGTCTCCTTTTCTCTTCATTGGTCAACCAAGGAAAGTCACCTGTCTTTTCCAGCAGATGGTTTTCAGCATCACTTTCTCAGCTGCCATTTCTTCTCTCTTGGCCAAGACAATCACAATGGTGCTGGCTTTCCTGGCCACAAAACCAGGAAACTGAGTGAAGAGATGGTTGGGAATTGCTTAGCCAATTCCATCATCCTTTCTTGTTCTACTGTCCAAATTATCCTCTGCTCCATCTGGCTTGGAGCTTCTCCCCCATACCCTGACTTTGACTTTCACTCTCAACCTGGAGAGATCATCCTGCAATGCAACCAAGGCTCCATTGTCATGTTCTACATCACCCTCAGCTACCTGGGCTTCCTGGCCACCATCTGTTTCATAGTGGCTTTCCTGGCCAGGAACCTGCCTGGGGCTTTTAATGAAGCCAAGCTTATAACCTTCAGCATGCTGGTCTTCTGCAGTGTCTGGGTGACTTTTGTGCCCACCTACCTAAGCACCAAAGGGAAATACATGGTGGCTGTGCAGATCTTCTCCATCTTGGCCTCCAGTGCTGGGCTGCTTGGCTGCATCTTCATCCCTAAATGCTACATAATCATTCTGAGGCCAGACCTGAATATGAAGGAGCAGCTTACAAGCAGAAGAAAAGAAGAAATGTGAGACAGGAGGATTTTAAGTCTCAGCATTTTCCAACAGGCCACACTGAAAACAGTCACAGCTGCTCTCCATACCTAAGCAGACCAACAAGTTTGGTTGAAGTAATTAAAAGGCTGATGCAAGATTCTGTTCAACATGATATCTGAAACATGATATTTGTGAAATGAGAATCTTGTGCTGATGTGAAAAATATATGTTTGTGGTGCCCTAAAATTTCCATTATTTTAGTTGTATCATCGTTCATCTGTAGTTGATGTACTTTGCAATATTGGACTTAAGTTTACATTAGGAGTAGTATAATCTGAATTCAACAACTAGTCAACTAAGTTATTATAAATAAGTTAAAAGAGAGAGCAGCTAATAGAGCATGATAAGATTTTTAGAAAAGAATTTCTACAGAATGGGATGATTGAATGTCCCATTAATGTCAGGGAGAAGTGAAATTGGCCCTAAATGCTCAATCACAAGCTGTGGTAATTCATGCATCACCGTATTCTGCTTTTGGACAGTTCAAGGAGTCCAAACAAAAGAGTCCAAACATTGTCATTGGGAAATGAATATAGGCCCTGGTCTTATCTATGAGACTTATTGTTCCTTCTTCACTGTATTATCACTTTCTATCTTTCTAGCATCCAAGAGGTTCTCAGCCTTCCTCAAATTCTTCTTGGAGCTATCAAAAGAATCTCCATTTGGTCTTGATTGAATGTCTATGCAAATTCCCAATCATCCAGGTAATCGTTATCCCAATGGTCCTTTTTCAAGAGACAACTGAACTTTCTTGTCTTTCTTTGAAGATGTTTCACTTCTCATCCAAGAAGCTTCTTCAGCTCTGGGTGGATGGTGGGGAATGGAAAGATTTATAATTGCAGAGAGCTGGTCATTTGCATACTTTGATAGAGTCATTGAGGCCACCTGGATACTTTTCTTTGTCATTAGGGCCACTCGAGTAGTACAAATGGGTGTGGCGTCTTCTTGGAACTGTTGAAAGAAAGTATTCAAATAAGAAACCCACTTGCCTCTTGAAAAAGTACCTTTGGGATAACTCTGACATGGATCGCTGAGAATCTCCATAGACACCTTCTTGGAACTAGTCAAATACCAACGTCCTGGTCCGCATCATACAGTTAATGAGGTGGTTTTATGGTCAAGTTGCTTTCAATCTCCTCCTGTGGGAGAGTCTGTCCTTTTTCTCTGCAATCTTCTCCAGCCTTCTAATGAAAATTGATGTTTGAATAGGAAAAAGGAAATGCTGTATTTCAACAAATATTTAACAAATTTTAGAAGTGGAAAGGGAACGAGTGCCACTAAATGTTGCTTTTCCAAAGCAGTGCTGAGCTGAAAAAGAGTGGAAAGATTATGTTAACGATAAGGTCCAGCTGGATCTTGACACACTAGAACCCTGGGCCATATCTAAGAAAACAAAATCCAATGTAGACAAAAGTAGAGTCTTACACTTAGGCAAGAAAAACCCAAAGTACACATAGAGACTGGGTGAAACCAGGCTTTATAGCAGTAACTGTGAGAGGGATCTTGGAGTCTCAATGGATAACCAGCTAAATAGGAACCAGCAGTGTGCAGCAGCAGCCAAAGAGAGCTAATTAACGGAGAGATACAATCAAGATCAAGTGAGGTACTAATACCACTCTATAAAGCTTTAGTAAGGCCACACCTAGAGTACTGCATCCAGTTTTGGTCGCCACATTATAAAAAAAATGTTGAGATTGTAGAAAAAGTACAGAGAAGAGCAACCAGGATGATTAGAGGGTTGGAGGCAAAAACATATGATGAACGTTTACAAGAACTGGGCTTGGCAAGTCTAGTAAAGAGGGAAGACATGACAGCAGTCTGCCAATATTTCATGGGTTGCTACAGGGAATAGTATAATAACAGAGTTGGTAAGGATCTTGGATGTAATCTTGTCCAACCCCCTCCTTGAGCAGGAGATCTGCCTGGGATCGAACTCACAGCCTCTCAATTGTGAGGCGAGAGCTCTACCTCCAGGCCACTGGAGCTGAGGAACGGCTCCATCTATTTGCTAAAGCACCAGTAGGCCAGACAAGGAGTAATGGATGTATACCCAACAAGGAGAGATTTAACCTGGAAATAAGGAGAAACTTTCTGACAGTGAGAACAATCAATCAATGGAACAACTTGCCCTCGGAAGTTGTGGGAGCACCATCACTCGAGACTTTAAAGAAGAGATTGGACTTCCATTTGTCAAAAATGATGTATGGTATCCCTTTTGGGTGGGGGGTTGGACTAGATGACCTACAAGGTCCCTTCCAACTTTGATTATCTCTTATCTGTTATATGCAATAGTGTGAGCTGCTTTATTGTAGACCAAGAAGAAAAGTAAAATTATTATAAAATGGGAGTTGCTATGAAGAAGCAAGTTTTTTCTGCTCTTGGAGAAAAAAATCTGGGCACAGGAAGCATCAGTTTTTCTAATAATTCAGGTCATAAATTGCATTTCTTCTTTCTGACCTCTAGAGCATGGGAAGTAGGCTAGAAAACATTCTGCACAAAGCTGTGGATTTTTAAGGGGGCAACATGGTGCCAATTTGAGAAGAAATATCAACCTTAGTCCCTTCAAGGAGAAACATCCTTCAGCTTTCCACAACTGTAGGTAGGAACATAAGCTTCCGCATCTGAGAGCTGGTCCAGCAGAGCACCCGAAGTCATTGTGGGGTTCAAATAATTGTCATAAAAATTATAACTCGGGTCAGATGGACATTGGAATGGAGTGGAGATCGTGGTTGAAGTCTTGAATGTATCAACTAAAAAGATACTCCATTGGTTTTTTTAGCTGCTAGCAGAAAGGGGAGCAGGGAAAACAATGCATTCCTCAAGTTCTTAGATAATCACCCTGGTGGCCCAAAATTGTTGGAGCGCAAGAATATTATCATTGATTACTCTTGGCTATGTATATGTCCCACGGGAGAATGTACATCCAGGAGGTGTGGGGAAGACCTGGGTCAAGGGGGAAATGAATGATGTATTTTAGTGTCAGCTGCATCCAGCAAATGCCAACATGGGCACTTCTCATAAATAAATTTTCTTTTCTCTGAGAGATGTGGCTAGAGACTTATGATTTGAATGAGGGTGGATGACAATTTGGAGAGAGAAAACTTTCCAAGAGTAGATGGAAACTCTGCTAGTTAAAAATAATATAAACTAAATTAGAACTTAGAAAACCAAAACGTAAGAGAGAAATATTAGAAAAAAAAAATTAGAAAAAAAAATTAGTCTCATTCATCATCTTCAGGCTTAGTCTTCAGCTCTGTGCTTCTCAGAGTAATGTGAGCTTGCAGCTGCTTCTTCCTTTTAACTGCTAGTGGGGGTGTGACTTGATTGGGTGGGGGCTTGGCTGTGAATGAGATTTCATCAAAACGTTGCCTAGATACTTCCAATTTTACGTGTGAGAAAACCCGAATAACCAAAGATACACACACACACACACATGCACACACACACAATTTATATTAATATTAATATATTTTCTGAGGTTTTCGCGGGTATTTGTATGTGGATCTTTGGTTATTCGGGTTTTCTCCCGCGTAAAATTGGAAGTATCTCGGCGAAGTTTCGATGAAGTCTCATTTGTCATCTTCAGGCTTGTGTCTTCAGCTTTGTGCTTCTTGGAGTAATGTGAGCTTGCAGCTGCTTCTTCCTTTTAACTGCCAATGGGGGTGTGACTTGATTGGGTGGGGGCTTGGCTGTGTTCTGATTGATAGAGAGGTTGGCTGTGTTCTGATTGGCTGGGGGTGTGTTCTGTTCAGGTGGTGGCTTGGTTGTGCTCAGGTTAGTTTTAGTTGCCTGGGGATTTGAGCTGGTGAGCTGTGATCTTGCTGTTCGGCTTCGAGTTCGTGGTCATGCTGCATCTTCATGGTGGGGGTCGGTTCGCTTTATGTATGGCTCGGAGGGGTTTAAAGTGGGTAGTGATTCAGCTGAAGTGAGGCTTCTGGTCAATGGTTGTGTCTCATCTTCTGTGTGAGTGTGAGTTTGCTTTCTACATGGAAGTGTGGTGGTAGCATCTTGTGTGGCCCTCGTGGGTGTTGGTCTGGTGTCATTCTTCATGTTAGGTACTCGTTTGTTAATGAGGGCGGGTTTCCAAATGGCTGGTAGGCACGAGGTATCATCTCGTTTATTCATGTTGTGTGGGTGTTTTTCTATCTCTATGGCTTCTCTGATTATTCTGTTGTTGAAGTGTTTGGTTTTGGCGATATTTCTGGTATTTTTAAAGTGAATCTCATGTCCTGTGTGTTGGGGTGTGTTGAGGTGTTGGACCAGGGAAGAGGTCGGTTCTTCTTTTTTGATTGAGTTCTTATGTTCTTCATTGTGTGGTCTTATTCTTCTATTACTTTGTCTGAGGTATGTGGTGGGACAGGCTGTGCAAGGCATTTCATATACTCCTTGGTTTTCTAACTCAATTTTGTCTTTAGGGTTTCTTAGGATGGTGGATATTTTTCTGTTTGTGCAGAATGTGGTTTTAATGTTGTGTTTTTGGAGGATCTTGCTGGTTATGTCTGTAATGGCTTTTATATGTGGGAGGAGGGCTTTGCCGTTCTCTTGTTCTCTGTCTTGAATTTTGGTTGGGGTTTCTTTTTGGATTAGGTGGGGAATCTCCTTTCTTTGGAATCCATTGGCTGTTAGTACATTAGTGAGAGTGTGTAGTTTGGTTTTTAGGTGTTGCTCGTCAGCTAAGCATTTTGTTCTGGAGATGAGTGTCTCAGCTATGGAATTGATCTGTGCTGGATGGTGGTGTGAGAGTACATGTAGATAGCGGTTTGTATGTGTTTTCTTCTGGTAGATGGTGTGTCCTAGGGAGCCATTGGATTTTTTGTATACTAAGACATCTAGGAAGGGAAGTTGATTGTTAGCTTCTGTTTCCATGGTGAATTGTAGTTTGGGGTGTAGGCTGTTGAGGTGTGTGAGGAAGTTCTTCAGCTTTTCTTTCCTGTGTGGCCAGATTGTGAAGGTGTCATCCACGTATCTGAGCCAGAGTTTGGGTTTGTGATCATAGTTTTCTAGAGCTTATGTTTCAAAGTGTTCCATGTAGAGGTTTGCAATGACAGGTGAGAGGAGTGATCCCATGGGTGCTCCTTCTATTTGTTTGAATTTTTATCCTTTGAAGGTGAAGTATGTATTGGATAGGCAGTGGTTGGTCAGATCTAGGTTGTGCTTGCGGGGGGGGGGTTGTATTTGTTTTGGATGGCTGTCAAGGCTTCTTTTATTGGCACTTGGGTGAAGAGGGATATGACATCGAAGCTCACTAGTAGGTCACTGGGTTGTAAGTTTTGTTTCTTTAAACAACCACCCGGTTAATTTTAATCTTATAGATGCAAAAACCAAAAATCACCAAAAAAATCCAAGGCTGTTTCTTCTTGCTTCTTTTTTCCACTTTCTCTTCCTGGGGTTCTATTATTTTGTTACCAAATTTCAATTAAAATGTATCTTTGAGGAATCTTGTTAAAATTTCACTGTAAGTTCCTTTTAATTACAGTTCCATTCCTTAATTCCAGGCAGTCTCCTCCATTTCTCCAGATCCTGCCCTTTTATTCTTTTTTTCTTCTTTCCTGCTTTTAAAACTTTTAAATGTCCAGAAATCTTTATTATCCCTTTGACTTTATTATCTCTTTGACTTTTATTTTCAGCCTAGATGCCTATTAATGTCAAAGTGGGTTTTTTTTCAATTTCTTGCTTAAGTCTCTTAGCAATCAGTACAAGGAAGGGAAGAAAAAAACCTAATCCTTTCCCTACTCTCTCTCCTTCGTAGCTTCAAAATTTTCTTTGGGAACAATGTTGTTAAGTTTAAATTCCAGAGTACCTTATTTGTTGCTTTTTCTGTTTGACCCGGTCAACCAAAATTTTCTCTTCTTATCTTCATCCTGCACATTCTTTTCCAGTCTTCTTTGTGGTGGCCATTTCTGACCACTGCTATAACCGCCTTCGGGAAAGGGAGTAATGGCCAGCTGGGGAGGAGAGATGCAGCTCTCCTCCACCCTGCAGGCAGTCTCCCCCCTCTTCACCACTTCTATGGGGTGGCTTAGCCCCAAAACCAGCCGGCTCGGGGTGCTCCAGTGGCAAGAACGGATCAAAGCCTCAGAGAGATGAGGTTTTGGTCTGTCGCCAAAGAAGCTCAAACTGGAAGTCTTTCATAGATGTTCTGTATATCTGCATATATATATATATTTATATTTTACTGTTGTTTTGCACTTCTGGTTGGATGCTAACTGCATTTTGTTGCCTGTATCCATGGCAATGACAATAAAGTTGAATCTAATCTAATCCAATCTATTTCAGACAAATGATTATCTAATCTCTTCTTTAAAATTTCCAGTGTTGGAGTTTTCACAGCTTCTGGAGGCAAGTTGTTCCACCAATTCCCACAACACTGTCAAACGATTTACTAAGTCTGCATTACTATTACTACTAATTTTCTCATCTTTCCTATCACCAATCTCCCCACACTTGTGACTGTATGACTCTCACTTTGTGGCTTGTATCTTTATGATTTATATTTCCTAGTATGGTTTGATTGCTTATTTGTACCCAAGACTATCATTAATTGCTGTACCTTATGATTCTTGATGAATGTACTTTTTCTTTTGATGTACACTGAGAACATATGCATAAAAGATAAATTCCTTGTGTGTCCAATCACATTTGGCCAATAAAGAATTCATTCATTCATTCATTCATTCATTCATTCATTCATTCATTCATTCATTCAATTAATTGTTCTAACTTTCAGGAAATTTCTCCTTAGTTCTAAGTTGCTTCTCTTCTTGATTAGTCTCTATCCATTGCTTCTTGACCTGCCCTCAGGAGCTTTGGAGAATAGCTTGACTCTATCTTCTTTGTGGCAACCCCTCAGATATTGGAACACTGCTATCATCTCACCCTTAGTACTTCTTTTAATTAAACTAGACATACCCAATTCCAGCAATCGTTCTTTATATGTTTTAGCCTCCAGTCTGCTAATCATCTTTGTTGCTCTTCTCTGCACTCTTTCTAGAGTCTCAACATCTTTTTTACATCGTGGTGACCAAAACTGAATGCAGTATTCCAAGTGTGGTCTTACCAAGGCATTATAAAGCGGTACTAACACCTCACATGATCTTATTTCTATCCCTCTGCTAATGCAGCCTAGAACTGTGTTGGCTTTTTTTTTTTTTTTTGCCAGCTGCAGTATACTGCTGGCTCATATTTAAATGATTGTGTACTAGGGCTCTAAGATCTGTCTCACATTGAATGAGGTAAAGTGCTCCTTGCACAATCAATTTTTCCTTGGTTTTTTTTTGCCTAAGGACAGGACCTTACTTGTCTCACCTCTGAACTGCATCTTGCTGGATAGGACCCAATGCTAAAATTTGTCAAAACCCTTCTGAAACTTGAGCCCATCTTCCAAAATATTAGCAATTCCCCCCAGCTTGGTGTCACCTGAAAATTTTGCTTATTGCCCCCCTCTATCCACTAATCTAGATCATTTATGACAATGTTAAAGAGCACCGGATCCAAGACCAAATCTTGAAATACCCAAATGCATGCTTCCCTCCATGTAGATGTGGTTCCATTGAGGACTACCTACTGAGTGGCCAGGAATTATGTACTGATTTTGTCATGTTACTGTCTATCCCACATTGTTGTATCTTACCATGAAGGTTGTGGTCTTTTTTTATCATCCTTATCTTCTTAATTCCAGATTTTATCCCCTTAATTCCAGGATGCTTCTCTCTTTATTGTGACCAGAATTTATGAATATTCATAAATAATACCATAATACATCTCAGGTTGCTTCTTGCCCTTCTGTTATCAGGGAAGAAAAATGGTCTTGCTTATAAGAAACATTCAAAGATTCCATTCAGAGGAGCCTAAGAAGTGCAATCTAAGTTTGCCTAGAAAGGTTAACTGATTCATCATTTACCAACAAATTAATAGGTTGCTATGAAGGTTCTGTTCATTACACAGGAAATAATTTGTGTCCTAGGACTTCTTCCAATTTCCTAGACTATTAGAAATATAGCTATTTCCTAAAAACAAAATTCTTTTTGTGGAGATGTTAAGAAATCTTGGAAAATGCTCCCGGTATCAGTTGTTGTCCCAAGAAAATATTTCTTAAAAGGTGAAAGGATAGATTACAAAAGAAATATTGCATTTTGGTTTTCTCAGATACTGAAAAATGTACCAAGTGCCCAGGTGATCAATATCCAGCTGAGGACCGAGTCCGATGTATCCACAAAAGAATAACCTTTTGTGGATACATAACCTATCTGGGCAGCATCCTGGTCTCTTTTGCTCTATTCTTGTTCCTAACCACAGGATTTGTTTTAATCCTATTCGTTAAATACCAAGAAACTCCTGTTGTCAAAGCCAACAACCAGGATCTCTCTTACATCCTTCTGGTCTCCCTCTTGCTTTGCCTCTTCTGTCCTTTACTCTTTATTGGTCAACCAAGGAAAGCCACATGCCTTCTCTGACAAATGGTGTTCAGCATCACCTTCTCAATTGCTGTTTCTTCTTTCTTGGCCATAACCATCACAGTGGTTCTGGCTTTCATGGCCACAAAACCAGGCAACCGAGTAAAGAGATGGTTAGGAAAGACCTTGGCCAACTCCATCATCCTTTCTTGTTCTGCTGTCCAAACTATTATCTGCTTCATCTGGCTGGGACTTTCTTTCCTATTCCTATTCCCCAACTTTGACTTCCACTCCCATCCTGCAATGGAACGAAGGGTCCATTATACTGTTCGACATCACTCTCAGTTACATGGGATTCCTGGATTACTTCATGGTGGCTTTCCTGTCCAGGAATCTGCCTGGGGCCTTCAACGAAGCCAAGCTGATCACCTTCAACATGCTGGTCTTCTGCAGTGTCTGGGTGAGTTTTGTACTCACTTACCTGAGCACCAAAGGGAAATTTATGGTGGTTGTACAGGTCTTCTCTATCTTGGCCTCCAGTTCTGGGCTGCTAGGCTGCATCTTCATCCCCAAGTGCTATATTATCATTCTGAAACCAGAACTGAATGTAAAAGAGCATCTTACAACCAGAAGAAATGCAGAAATATGAGACAGGAATTTCAATGCTCAACATGTTTCAACAAGTCAAAGCTGGAAAATGGGCCAATGAGATAAGACTGCAATAAGACTGGAGAATAGTGTCATAAGGAAAACAAGTTCATTGATTTCTTGGGAATGCATTAACAAGACAGAAATATAGAAGAAATGCATGGAACAACCTTGATACCCTCCCGGGAAGCTTTCAGTACTGGCTTAGTGTCAGGTTCCAAGTAATGCAACCATCATAAAATGAACTCAGAGGAATTTCTATTCCTCAAAGAATTATATTATTTAATTACACATCTTGGCACTTACTGGAAAAAGCCAGTACTGAAAGCTTCCTAGGCTTCCACATCATTATGACTAAAAGGTTCCCATTTTTCCAAAACAATAAGTCACATTGTCCAACCAGGATATAAAATAGTTTCCTGGCAACTTCGCTCTTCCTTTCTCTGGCCCAGCAGCAGTTTGAATGCAGCTGACTCATTGCCCATTTGTTGTTTTGGCTGGAGCTTCATCCACCTCAGATCTCTCCCCCACTCCATTTCTCAACTGTGTCCAACTGAATTCATTCAATTCCACCACCAAATTAAATTCAAACTTGACACTCAGTACATTTTATCAAAATTGTTGTGGCAATGCAACTGATCTCTCTCTTTTTATTTAGCATGATTCTTTCTTGAGGATAGAAACAGTAGACAGATGGGAAAATAACTTGAGGTTTCCTTCATCCTTTTTCTTAATCTACTAGCCCCATCCTACATTTGAAGAGAGAAAAGTAACCTGACTCCAGTCTTTCAGAGAATGAGGGGAAGGATTTCCCCTTTCCCCCCATCTATTTTTTGCTGTGTCCTCTGTGTGCCCTAACAATTTACTTCATGATGTATGTAGTGACTTGCAAAATATGTCATATGTTTGAGGCCATGAAAGACACAAACTATGTATGTGTCAAATGTAAATTATATGAATTTTGAGAAGAAAAAGAATAGAATAGAATAGAATAGAATAGAATAGAATAGAATAGAATAGAATAGAATAGAATAGAATAGAATAGAATAGAATAGAATAGAATAGAATAACAAAGTTGGAAGGGATCTTAGGTCTCTTCCAATCCAACCCCCTGCTCAAACAGGAAACCCTATACCATTTCAGAGAGGTGGCTATCTAGTCTCTTCTTAACAGCTTCCAGTTTTGGTGCATTCACAACTTCTGGAGACAAGTTGTTCCACTGATTAACCATTCTGTCAGGAAATTTCTTCTTAGTTCTAGGTTGCTTCTCTCCTTGATTAGTTGATCTGCTACAATGTCCTCCCAGTCAATGACTACTTCAACTTCAACTGCAACAATACAACAGCACACAACAGATGCAAATGCAATGTAAACCGCTCCAAACTTGATTGCAGAAAGTAAGATTTCAACAACAGAGTGGTCAATGCCTGGAATGCACTACCTGACTCTGTTGTTACATCCTCTAAACCCCACTCCTTTAACCTCAAACTAACCACTATTGGCCTCACCCCATTCATAAGAGGTCTGTGAGGGGCTGGCATAAGTGCACAATTGTGGCTACCATCCCTGTCCTATTGTCCCTATTTATTCCTACCTATTTCCTGTATTCTTACTCATGTTTATACTTAGACCTAAATTCTGGTCAAAATAAAGAGAGAAGCAACCTGGAATTAAGGGGATAAAATCTGGAATTAAGGAGATAAGGATGATAAAAAAAGACCAAAACTTTCATGGTAAGATAGAACAATGTGGGATAGACAGGAACATGACAAAATCGATACAGAATTCATGACCCTCAGTAGCTAGTCCTCAATGGAACCACATCTAAATATGAGCCAGCAATGTGCTGCAGCTTCCAAAAAAAGCCAACACAGTTCTAGGCTACATTAGCAGAGGGATAGAATCAAGATCATGTGAAATGTTAGTTCCGCTTTATAATGGCTTGGTAAGACCACAGTTGGAAAACTGCATCCAAATTTGACCATCACAATGTAAACAAGATGTTGAGACTAGAAAGAGTGCAGAAAAGAGCAACAAAGATGATAAGCAGACTGGAGGCTAAAACATATAAAGAACAGTTGCTGGAATTGGGTATGTCTAGTTTAATTCAAAGAAGTACTAGGGATGAGATGATAGCAGTGCTCCAATATCTGAGGGTTTGCTATAAAGAAGAGGAAGTCAAGCTAGTCTCCAAAGCACATGAGAGCAGGACAAGAAGCAATGGACAGAAACTAATCAAGGAGAGAAGCAACTTAGAACTAAGGAGAAATTTCCTGAAAGTTAGAACAATTAATTGATTGAATGAATGAATGAATGAATTCTTTATTGGCTGTTGTAACTATCAGTGCAATTCTGTACCATCCTAGCATTGTATCTTTTTGTAAACATCAGACTCCTGTCTGCATTGTATCTTTCTCATGTAAACATTAGACTCTTATCTCTTCAGTGATCTTTGCCAGGCATGCAAAAGAGAAGAGGAGTTTAAACAGCTGTCAATACAGAATGATGTTTTAATTGACCTGAATTCCTATAAATTACGCTTTCTGATACCCTGTTGTCTTTACTAACCTGAGCTATTATAAATCTTATGTATTTCCTGCTGACCTAAGCTATTATAATTCATGAATGTCTTGTTTACCCTGGGCTTTGAAGAATTTCACCCCCCTGTGAAAAAGCATAATAAAAGAGCCAGTGCCGAGGCATTTGGCGCGCTCATCCCGAGAAACCTCGTCTCGTGTCGTTTCTTCCTCCTTCGCTCCCTCTCATGAGGCGCCCATCTAATGCGGGATGGCAGATACCGCATTTTGGTGACCCCGACGTGTTTCCCTAAGGGGGATACTCAGCGGCGCGCCCATACTTATCAGCTCGGTTGGAGCTGTGCATCGCCAGGCGCCTGAGCGAATTGCACCTCATCGGATCTGAAAGATGGTCTTGACTTCAGTAAGTATGGGTGGAGGCTTTTCTCAACAGCAGAAGGAATTGAGAGAGCTAGTCGCTTCTTCTAAATACTCTGCTAATTTAAAGGGCTTTCCCATAAAAAGGAAATCTATTGCTATGTTATTGGCTTATGTGTAGCAACATTGTCCCAATTATTCAGAGGAAGGGTCCTTAAAAATTTTCCAATTGGCAAAAAATTGGTGAATATCTCCATTGTCCTCCTCGTGCACCTATTGGCTTTTTGGTCACTTGGAGGAAAATTATGGAGGCTTTAAAAGTCCATCAAAAAATAGAAGCAGGGAGTGTGTTTGAATTTCCCCTGCCAAGTTATGATAACTTTTTAATTTTCTCTAACTCAGGCAGAAGCTGCTACATTCCATTCCCATAGGAGTAAAATCCTAGAGGATTAAAAGCTTGTGAAATTTGGCAAATGGATGTAACTTAGTATCCACCTTTTGCCCCATGGAAATATTTGCACGTTTCAATAGATACATATTCAGGATTTATTTTGGCTACTCCTCAAAGGGGAGAAGCTGTAAAACAATTATTCAATTCGTACCTTTGCCTCGCTGGGACGTCCAAAAGAAATCAAAGAAGACAATGGATCTGCCTACACAAGTTCTGCTTTTCAGGACTTCTGTAACAGATGGGATGTAATCCACAAGTTTGGAATTCCCTGCAACAGCCTGGGGACAGGCTATTAGGCTATTGTGTAATGAGCTCACTTATCTCTGAAACGTGCTCTTAATTGGTATTCATTGCGGGAAAAAACCCCGAACCTCCCAGCATTGCAAAACTCTTAACATTTGTCTTTTTACTCTGAACTTTCTTAAATCTAAATTCCTCCTACTTCTACTGCTTTTTGTCATTTTTCCTCCCTCCTAACAGATTGTCATTATTCTGCTTGGCAGAGTCCTGCTGAGCTTGGGGGAGAGGAAACGCTGCGATCTTGCTGCCAGACAAAACCACTCTCTGAATCCCTGGTCAGGCAGTAAGACCCTATCATGGGAATTCCTCTGCTACATCTGTATCTTAAAAATCTTTCCTGATATTCTTGCCTATATCTTCTTTGCAATTTCTACCTTACTTCAACAAAACCTATGCTTCCTGTCAAAAGACTATTCGTGTTAAAATCATTTCATTAACAGAAGGCTATTATACTTGTTCCACGTGGGTATGTCATGAAAATGCTATCCATAAGTTTTCACTCTGTCATTTCTGTTTTATTTTAAAGAACACTCTACCCCTCGCTCTTTTGTTTCTTCTTTACTCTTCCTATAGAAAGGAACCTTAAAATCTTTTCCTCTTTTCAATCTAAACATAGGGGGATCTAAATGTCCTTATATTGTATCAAGGGTTTCCCCACCCCACTTAACGTTCTTAATGAATGATCAAGTTAATCTTCATTGTCATTATTGTAATTATTATCCTTTTTCTATTAATTGTATTCCTTCCTCATCTGGTAAATGTTCTACAACTAATTTGTCCATAAGCCTCTCTCCTGCTTGTCATGTTTTTATATACCCGAGCTCTGATCCTGTCAATAAGCAACGCTTCCAAAGAACTGCCCATGATGATCTGCAGAAGCCTCATAGAAGAGATAATATTGCCTGGACTATAACTGACTCTCAAAAAGTTCGTTTAAGTTCTACAACCAATTTTTCTTGCATAGAAAACTTCTACTCACCATTTCAATTCAATTTGGCAGACGCACCCACACAACCGGGGGATATCCTGCAATCCACATCACTGCAGGATCACGCCTGAAAGGAATGTATTTTATCCCTGGCAATAATTTTGTTTGAGTTTGTTACATTGGTTTCATGGCATGTATCCACGGGGATGAAATTGTTAAATCCAAATCATTTTTGCATTCAAGTATGGCTTGTGAGTATAACTGATGATTTTATATCCCTATAGGTATCCATGGAACACCCCCTCGCTTGCAAAATCGTAGCGGCTTAGCTCTGTTATTTTTAAAACAAGGGGGATTGTGTGCTGCGCTTAAAGAAGAATGTTGTTTTTATGCTGATAGCAGGGGGGGGATTTAAAGGAGAATGTTGTCTTTATGCTGATAGCAGGGGGGGTTTAAAGGAGAATGTTGTTTCTATGCTGATAGCAGTGAGGTTGTGCTGGATTCTATGAATGAATTAGAAAAACGCTTAAAAGGTAGAGAATACGAAAGATCAAACATGCTTAATTGGTATCAAGGTTCGTTTTCTATTTCACCATGGCTTACAACCCTTTTAACTGCATTGGCAGGACCATTAATAATCATTATATTGATATGTATTATAGGACCTTGTTGTTTTAATAGAATATTGCAATTTTTTAAAAATCAATTATCTTCCATGACTACTGATGCTGATGTGTTATTGCAAGCTCATGTTATGTCTTTAACATCGGATGAAGAAATATCATTGCTGAGTTACTGCTCCTTGGACAACCCTGATGCTGACGGGTCGCACGCCTGCCTAGATGACGGGGACGGAGAACATTTCAGAAAAGTAGTTCCTGTTTTCTTGGACAAGGAAGAAGACTCGTCATAAAAAAAAAAAAAAAAAAACAGAGGAGATGTTGTAACTATCAGTGCAATTCTGTACCATCCTAGCATTGTATCTTTTTGTAAACATCAGACTCCTGTCTGCATTGTATCTTTCTCATGTAAACATTAGACTCTTATCTCTTCAGTGATCTTTGCCAGGCATGCAAAAGAGAAGAGGAGTTTAAACAGCTGTCAATACAGAATGATGTTTTAATTGACCTGAATTCCTATAAATTACGCTTTCTGATACCCTGTTGTCTTTACTAACCTGAGCTATTATAAATCTTATGTATTTCCTGCTGACCTAAGCTATTATAATTCATGAATGTCTTGTTTACCCTGGGCTTTGAAGAATTTCACCCCCCTGTGAAAAAGCATAATAAAAGAGCCAGTGCCGAGGCATTTGGCGCGCTCATCCCGAGAAACCTCGTCTCGTGTCGTTTCTTCCTCCTTCGCTCCCTCTCATGAGGCGCCCATCTAATGCGGGATGGCAGATACCGCAATTGGCCAAATGTGATTGGACACACAAGGAATTTGTCTTTTATGCATATGTTCTCAGTGTACATCAAAGAAAAGGTACATTCGTCAAGAATCATAAGGTACAGCAATTAATGATAGTCTTGGGTACAAATAAGCAATCAAACCATACTAGGAAATATAAATCATAAAGATACAAGCCACAAAGTTACAGCAGGATATTGTAGAATTTTTGCCCTGATAGCCTAATCACTCTATGAGTCCACAAAGGGGGGAGAAAGGGAACCCTTTGTTTAGACATGTATGGGAATGAAGCAATATGGGAAAATACCAGAAAGGTATTAATACAATTAGCAGAAGTAAGCAGAAGTTACTTGGCTTATATGTTCCAAGCTTTAGAAAAGTACAGGGGACTTTCTGAATGTAACCATGACCATAATGACCTATGAACTGGATTTTTCCTATAACAAATGTATTGCAAGAGGTGGCTACCGAAAGTAACAGATGGTGTAAGATAGGCTTGAGATTTTAAAACTGGCATCTCAATCTCCTGTTATGGGACTTCCCAATCTTGAGAAATCTTTCAATTTGTATGTGGACTCAAAGAATAATATGGCTCTTGGAGTCCTGACACAAGAAAAAGGGAGGTAGCAACAACCCATGGCTTATTTGTTAAAACAAAACATAATTGTGACATGTCTGGCCAGTCAGGGAATTAAGTTGGCATTTTTGGATTGGACTTAGAGCTGTGGGAAGCTAGTAGGCAGTGGTCTGGGACCACAATCACATTCTTGACTGGAACCGTTCCTTGAGTTATCTCACTGCCCTGAGAACAAACTACAGGTTTCTAAAGAAAGAAAAAGTGGAAATTTAAAGGGACAAAACCTCCCCAGGTCTGGAAATGTTGTGTGTGTGTGAATGTGTTTGTGTGTAATCATATCCAAACCTGGAGGATGAGACCTTCTAACAAAAAGAAAAAAAGGCTAAATGAACTGGTGGGAGATATCCTTACCTGGGATAGTCGTATATTCCTTTTCTATTTAGGACTGAGTGGTTGCTGATGTTATTTCCCCAACTTAAAATAACAACCAAAAAACAGATCCCACTGCTAAATTTACCTGATGTGCTGGTCTTATAATTGTCTTGAGACTGGTGTAAATACTGAATGTATGGATGATGAGAATTGGGAAATTACACTGAGTGAGGACTTTCACAATAGAAAGAAAGGAGTGAAACTTTGTATTAAAGTTTTATGGGACCACAGTGGCCTAAGAACACATGAACAATTTAGAAACCTTGATAAAGCAACATGACCACCACCTAAACCAAAAATGTGATTGTCACTATCCCTTAATAAATGGGAAAAGCTAACTCCAGCATCAATAGAGAGTTGGGAGATAAACTATTAATTTGTAAAGCAAAAGATACAAATTTAGGAAACATGCTTAGCTTCAAATATAACTAGTAGAAATATAAGCTCTCTATGCAACTTATTACAGATTTTTTTTTTGAAGATATGTTGTGACTGAAAGGATCGATCCTGCTGTGAGTTTTGACTCTGATGACTCTGAAGATGAAAGGGTGGAGCCTGCTGTGAATGTGGAGTCTGAATTATCAGAGGACACAGATGTGAGCCAGGAGGATGAGAGATTGTCAGACAGGCAGTCCTCGCCAGAACCTTCGACCTCATTCATGCCAGCAACTGATCCACAAAATGAGTCAGAGGCTTCTAATGGGGAAACTGACAGATTGTGGATTGAAGTTAGAACCAGGAGAAGGATGAAATGTCAAGTTGAAGGGAGGCATCAAGCCAGACATTGATTAGAGAGACTGACATGCCCATCCAGGTGATTTAAGGAGGATTGCTGATTCTCAAACTTTGCTCGGAAGCAAAGTGTTTGATGTATTGAAAGGATATGTGTAGAGTGGCTTTTGTAATTTATGGACATTCTGAATTACCAGACAGATTCCGGGAAGTCTGCCAAGGACTGGAATATAATTCTGTTAACCCTTTTTTAGTCCGGCTCTGTTTTTTTTGAATATTTTGAACTGTGGAACTCCTTGTTCTCACTTGTGAATATAGGTGAGACATAACAAGATATATATAACTTACTGCAAGTCAATTAGGTGTTGAAAGTGTTATGGATTAAACTATCGCAGCGATACAACCCTAAACAGCTTCATCTTACAGCAGGCATGTAATCCTGCAATTCTCATTGGCCCATGAATAGCGAGTCGTGATTGGTCAGGCTTGGCCAGTCTGCTTGGCTGTTAACGGAAACCCCTGATTGGATGCTTGTGAAAGCGATAGACTCAGTACATTGGTTGTTGACGGCAGCAAGCTCTATAAAAGAGTTACTGCTGCCCAGGTCTTTTGCTCCATTCTTTCTTGTTAAATAAAGAGTTGAAGTCACCGTCCGATGTCTCGTCTCCGTTCTTTGCGCCCATGCCCAGGACTTAACACTGGGGACAAAGGTGGGATGCAGAGATGATAGAGCTGACAAGAATATATCGGACAAAGACAGAGCACGTGGCGAAAGAGCACATGCAACAGACGGCAAGATGACTAGCGGCGCCATACCACCTGTTCCATTCGACCCAGCAACTGAAGACTGGGACTCGTATATAGACCGTTTCTGGATGTTCCTGGAGACAAACAATTTAAAAGATGCTACGTCTGGCAAGAAACGAGCAGTGTTCCTGACTCATTGCAGCCCCGCCATTTTCAAAATGGCTAAAGCATTAGTGAAACTGGCGGAAGTGAAGACTATGGATTGGGACACCCTTGCTCCAATCCTCAGGGCCCATTATGCACCCGCAGTACCTACACTGATACGAAGACATGAATTTTACCAGAGGGACCAACGGAAGAATGAGAGCATTGGTAATTTCATAGCAGACCTCCGGAACTTAGGAGGCCTTTGTGGTTTTGCAAACTTAGAGGAAGCCCTAAGAGACTGAATAATTTTGAGATTAAATGCACCACACGTGCAGAGTAAGCTGATGGTGAAAGGTGACATCAGCCTTACAGATGTCATCACCGACGCTACTGCCGCAGAAGCAACCAGGAAGTCAGCCGCTCAAATGCACTGAGCGAACGCACTGCTTCGCCAACTCGCCGACGAGGTCCCACTTGCCACTGAGAAGCACGCTACCATCACCCACCACGAAGACCTCGAGTCATCCTCAGACAGTGAGTAAGAGGAGGTCAACCGGCTCCACTCGGAACGAGAGCAAAGGAACCAGTGACATCCACACCAATGTGCGGGTTGTGGGGCAAACCACCCGCGATTGGACTGCAAATTCCTCGACGCACTCTGCCGTAACTGCGGGAACAAAGGCCACATCGCGAGGGTCTTCAGAAGCAGACAAGAGTCCAGTCCCAACCGAAAGGAGAACAACCTCTGTCGGGAGATAAGCAAACCTCGTGAGAACCGGGACCGTCTGAACCACCAATGGAACAACCACTACTACTACAGAAACCAAGCACCTGCCTTTTCAATGAGACGAGAAGAGGCCCACCAAACCATTATCATTGGCCACGCTTCATCGTTCGATGCAAAGAAGATATGCATGAAGGTTACTATTGAGAATTGACCATGTGTGATGGAAGTCGATTCGGGATTGTCCCTGTCGATGGTATCCTGGAAAACCCTCAAACAACTGATCCCTGCCATTTCCCACCAGGACCTCAGCACGCAGCGAATCATCTTGAAAGACTATCAGGGAAACAGAATCCCAGTTGTCAATTCCAGCAACGTCCAAGTATCATTCAAGGACCGCACAGCAACGCTTCCCCTGACTATCGTCGATCGTAACCGACCCAGCTTGTTAGGTTTACAGTGGTTCGCCCCACTCAGAATTGAACTAGCCGGCATACACCATACCAGAAATGCCGACTGGGAAGAGACTCTCATCCAGGAATTCCAGGACGTGTTCACAGGAACATTAGGCAAGTACAAGGGGACCCCTATATCTTTTAATCTCAGTCCCGATGTAGTTCCCATTCGGCTTAAGCTCCGTCGAGTACCTTTTGCCTTAAACCCTAAAATCGACGAGCAGCTCGATAAACTGATAGCCCAGGGCGTATTGGAACCGATTGACCCCGCCCGTTGGGAAACCCCAATAGTAACGCCCATGAAGCCAGATGGTTCGTTAAGAATTTGCGGGGACTATCGGGCCACCTAAATCATGCTCTTCAACAGAGTGCTTATCCAGTACCAGTGGTTCAACACCTTCTTCATTCCCTGGGTGGCAGAAAATTATTTGCGAAATTGGAGTTAGCTCAGGCGTACCAGCAACTCCCTGTGGACACAGCTCATTTCCGGTTCCATGTGGCTTCGGTGGCAGCAGGAATTCGCGACTGTTCGTGATTCCGACTGCACTTGCCGCCGAGGTGCCCCCGATCCAAATGGGTCAAGGGGATATGGCTGCCCTATAGAGGCAGCCAAAGAGAGAGGGGAGCCAGACAGGGGTTTGGGGGTGTCGCAGACCCCCTCCTTGTCCGGAAAAACCCCTTTTTCCCGAGGTGGTGGAATGGCAGTCAGTAATGGCTGCCACGAAGAAGCCTGCAACCGGGTAAGATTGTGCTGGAGGAAGCAAGAAAAGTGAAAGTGCTGGCTGAGCCGGGTCAATCAACATCTTTTAAACTCTCTGGAACTGAACTGTCTGAATTGCTGGAGGATACATTGTATCCCTAAGAAGATCGGAAAGCGGCGGAGAAGCTGTTAAAGGGAACTTTTTTTTCCTTCACTCTCCCACCTCATAGAAACAGCAGATGAAAATTTGAAATTTAGTTGGGCACTGAAGGTCAATTATTTTGAAAGTTGAAGCCAAGGGACAAAAGACTCTTTGGACATTGGACTTAAAAATTTAAGAAATTGGAAAACCCTTATTGGAGGTATGGATTTCTGATCATTTAAAAATTGTTGTTGCAAATGGGAAGGGAGAGCAAAAAAATTGGAGCAGAAACTGAAAAAGGAGGAGATTGCCTAGAATCCCAAAGAAAGATATATGGTAATTGGACCTCTTTGATTAAACAGTAACCCCAGAAAGAGAAAGAGAAGAAGGAAGAAAAGTATTAATTTTTGGAAACTTTTTTGCATTATTTTTGATTAAAAATACTTGGGTGGTTTTTTGGGAAAAGTTTCTCTTTTCATGATGGCATCGCTTGTGGATGAACTAAAGACTGAATATCAAAAATATAAAAAGGAAGAACAAGATGGAAAAGATACTTTGGGCACTTTGTTTCAATTTTTAGAAATGGCGTTATGCACTTATGAAAAGTTGACTATGCAGCAGAATGACTGGGACAAAGAAGAAGAGGAAGAAGAAGCCATCTTTGATGAACAATGGGTTTTTTCCGGGGAGGAGGAGAAAGAGGAAAAGAAAAAGGGGATTTTAAGTTTTGAAAAAACAACCAAAAAAGATAAAAATGAGAGGAAAGGTGGATGCAAGGTTAGAAAGCAACGGAAAGGGAGTAAGAAAAGGGAGGAGGAGAGACAAAGGGGTAAAAAGGGCAAGGAGAAGAATAAGCAAGAGAGAAAGGGGGGGAGGAGTAGCCTCAATGGTGGGAAGCAAGATTTAAAGAAAAAAAAAGCTTATTTAGAGACAATGGGTGAATCTAATTAAGGGGAAAAAGGGGGGGATTCTGGAAGGTACATAAGATTGTGTTTTTATATGTGTATCTAAAGTAGAATGTTTAAGATATAAATATTAATATATATGATTAGGTTTTTTTTCTTTTTAAATGATGTGGATAATGGTTATAAAGGTTTTTTCTTTATTGACCTTTCTTATAAAATTTATTGTGTAATTTTAGAATGTACTAAACAGAATCCCAAGATAAATTAAGTGTTATGTGAAGTTCTTTTAAGTTAGGGCAATGAGTTAAAGGCGTCACTCCAATTAGTGTATAGGAGAAGTATAGTAAAAGAAAAAAGATGAATGGATAGCTGGAAATAGAACAAAGAATGTTATTGAAAATGGTAATAAGATATGGAAGGATATATAAAGTGAATATGATGTGTGAATTTCGTCTGTGTGAAGAGTTTTAACTCAGGATCAAGCAGCCTTCAGAAAAGATGTTTTAGGTTTTGTTATGTTTTCTATGTTCTGTGTTTTGTATGTTGATAAAAGGCAATAAAATTTTAATTAGCAAGAAATAATTTGGATAATTAGAATGAAAAGGAGAAGTTGGGATAAGATATGAAGTTAAATAGATAACGTAAACATTGATATTATAATTTGGAATCATTTTGTATGTTCTATTGGTTTTCTTCTTTAATTATTATTTTTTTTTTTAGAAAAGAATTTGTAAGCTATTATGCCTTGATTGTTTGTGCACTGTTTTTGTAAAATTAATAAAATTTGTTTAAAAAAAAAAGACCTTTTAACCTCCGATGCCGTATTAATGCAATACAATGAGACTCTCCCTTTGACGGTTCCCTGTGATGCCTCACCATTTGGAGTAAGAGCCATCTTAAGTCATGTACTCACAAATGGAAATGAGGCACCCATTGCGTTCTTTTCGAGAACTTTGTCTAAAACCGAAAGGAACTATAGTCAACTTGATAAAGAGGCCCTTGCTATTGTATCCACAATTAAACGCTTCCATGAATATGTATATTGGAGACCCTTTACCATAATTACAGACCACAAGCCGCTACTTGGAATTTTGGCGGGAAACAAGCAAACTCCCCATGTATTATCACCAAGAATGACACGTTGGTCAGAATTTTTAGCCGCCTATGATTATCGATTGCAACATTGCCCGGGGAAAACCATTCCCCACGCTGACGCTTTGAGCCGCTTGCCACTACCAGACATTATAGAGGACCCTACTCCAACCGTAACCGTACTACAAATAGAAACCCTCAAATCACCGCCATTAACCACTCAAGACATAGCCTTAGAGACAAAAAAGGACCCTGTTTTGGCATGAGTCCTCAGCTGGGTAGAACGTGGTTGGCCGGTCAATGAAACCGATGACACGTTCAAGCCATTTAAGAATCGTCAAACAGAACTGTTCTCCCAGAAAGGTTGCATATTATGGGGAGACAGAGTCATAGTCCCAGAGAAGTTACAATATAGGGTATTGAAAATGTTGCCCAAGGGACATCCAGGCATCGTGTGGATGAAGGCATTGGCCAGGAGTTATGCATGGTGGCCTGGTTTAGATAGACAAATAGAAACTTGGGTAGCAAAATGCAGTAAATGCCAGGAGACTCACTCTGCTCCTCCAAAGACTCCCCCAACTCAGTGGGAAACGGCTCAAGGTCCATGGTCCTGTATCCACATCGATTTTGCGGGACCCACAAGAGGATACACTTTCCTCTTAATGGTGGATGCCTATTCAAACTGGCTTGAAGTCCAAAAAATGGAAAGCACCACCACAGACACAGTCACTAAAAAACTGAATAAACTATTCGCTACCCATGGACTTCCTGATGTCCTTGTCTCAGATAATGGCCCCCAATTCACTGCCCTGCCATTCGAACAATACCTGGCAGATCGGGGCATCTGCCATGCTTTAACATCACCAGCTCACCCTGCAGCCAATGCTAGGGCTGAGCGAATGGTTCAATTTGTCAAACAGACCCTGCACAAAATGGACCATGGCGACATTGATAACAAAATAAACCGAATGCTTTTTATCCAACACATAACCCCACACAGCACCATGAACAAAACTCCAGCAGAACTCCTGATGGGCTGGAAACTTCGCTCACATCTTGATCACCTCCACCCAAACTACACACCAGAACAACCCCTGGGATCCAGCAGCAAGTGTCGGGCATTCCAGGAAGGTGACCTCATGTTTGTGAAAAACTTCTCGGGCGACCCATTGTGGGTCCCCGCTACCATAACGTAACTTACGGAACCCCGATCCTTTCGCCTACAAATGGCAGATGGTAAGATGTGGAAATGCCACATAGACCAACTCCGTTCCAGATTAGCACCGGAACCTCCAGCTGGGGGGGGGAAAGAACATGGAGGAGGATGAAGAAGAAATCGAAACCCAACAGCCCAGGGGATACTCACCATCCAAGGAAGAACTGAACCAGGGAGCGGCCTTGCCACGTGACAGCATCGCGACGGAGGCGGATCCAGGGAACCCGGAAGACAGCACTGATGAGGGAAACCCGGAACCACAGTCTTCACTATCCAGCCCAGCGGATAGCCCACCGGAGCCAGAGCCAGAACCAGAACAGAACCCGGTGGAACAGCGCAGGTCGGTTAGACAAGTGAAGCGACCTGCCTATTTGTGAGAATACGTCACCCCACCCCTCAGACAGAACCAAGGGGGGAGGGGTGTTATGGATTAAACTATCACAACGATACAACCCTAAAAAGCTTCGTCTTACAGCAGGCGTGTAATCCTGCAATTCTCATTGGCCCGTGAATAGCGAGTCGTGATTGGTCAGGCTTGGCCAGTCTGATTGGCTGTTAACGGAAACCCCTGATTGGATGCTTGTGAAAGCGATAGACTCAGTTCATTGGTTGTTGACGGCAGCAAGCTCTATAAAAGAGTTACTACTGCCCAGGGCTTTTGCTCCATTCTTTCTTGTTAAATAAAGAGTTGAAGTCACCATCCGATGTCTCGTCTCCGTTCTTTGCGCCCATGCCCAGGACTTAACAGAAAGAACCTTAACGCCATGCAACAGGAAAAAGGTAGTTCTTTGCTCTTCTGACTCCAACTCCTCTGAGAAAGAATTGGAATTGCATAACTTTGCATAAGCACTTTTGTGTGCTCTTGGGTATGTGTGTGGAATCAAATATGGGGGATTAATGGGAATATAACAAATCTGGATTGTGGGTGGCTATATGTGTTTTTCCAATGGGACTAGACTGAGCGAAGTTCTAATAAAAATGTGACTAGTCATGAAGTGTGTTATTGTAAGAATCATGAAGTAAATAATAGCAACTGGACTGCCTCAGAAGGTTTGTATAAGGAATGTGAAAAATATGCCTATACTAGCCTCCCCACTGGGTGGTTTGGACCATGTGTAATGAGATTCATAAAGCAACACAGGGGAATCCCTATCCAAAGAATGAATTCAGGCTTGGAAAGCAAAGAGCCCTTGAATCCCTATATAACATAGTGATGCCCCAGTTGCATACATATGGCATGCAGTTGTGTGTAACAGGTCTTCAGGTGCAAGCCCTGAAAAAATAAATTTTCCCCAAGTTCTTTGACTGACACACAAGTGCTGTCAGGAAACTGCCAGCTGGGGTTAGTCTTATTGATTTCAGCTGGCTTAAAAAAAAAACACCCCAAACCCAAAGTCCATCCTTTCATTGCTCCATCAGTGGGTGTGCAGAAAAAAAAACCCATGACAAAGTGGAGGGAATGGAACACAGGAGCCAAATGGGTTAAGGATCTTTGCTTACCATGAAATGAAATGCAGCAGGTGACCTAGACAAACCCTTTGATCTAGATAGCCACTCTTCAAAGCATAGCAGAAAAAGAGCTCCTCATTCAGAAGGATATTTTTAAAAGAAAAAAGAACAGAAAAATAGCTTCCCTGACTCCGAGGATGACCAATATGGCTTGCCGGCTGCAGAACAAGAAGTTATACTGTACCGCTGGGTCAGAAGCTCTAAGACACTTCCGTGATGAAAGGATTAGTCAGTTACACCACCATTTCCTGGGGGATGCTCACTTGGGGGCTTCTTTCATGTGCCCATTAATGAACCCATCAACATGGTATCTATTTATCTACTCATGTTTGCACTTTTGAACTATTCGGTCAGCAGGAGCTGGTGCAAATAATGGGAGCTCATCCTGTCACTCAGCAGCATTCAGGTCTCAAACATGGGCTTGCAAATTGTTAATCCAGCATCCTAATCACATGAGTCACAATGTTCCATAGCAGGAAGTTTAAAAACACTGTGTCAGATTTTTTTTTAAAGAAAGTCCTTTAGGTGGCAGTCGTGGCCAGTAGAGCTTTTGTACAACTTCCTGTTGTGAGTCTTTCTTGCTTTGGGAGTTCCTGCATTCAGTCACTCAAGCCCTGGTCATCAGTTGTTTGGACTACTACAATGCACTCTACATGGGCTTCCCTTGAAGAGTATTTGGAAAGTAGAGCTGGCCTAGAATGTGGCTGCATGG
The DNA here is from genome assembly GCA_033807585.1 of Hydrophis major. Taxonomy (NCBI): domain Eukaryota; kingdom Metazoa; phylum Chordata; class Lepidosauria; order Squamata; family Elapidae; genus Hydrophis; species Hydrophis major. The sequence continues at coordinate 27,744,574 of CM066329.1, forward strand.
ATACTTCTGGAAACCTTAGGGTGACCTATGTAACTTCTCTTACATGAACTGCACTGGCTGCCAGTTTGCTTCCTGTACAACTCAAGATGTTGGTTATTACCTATAAAGCTTACATATGGACAGAATATGCAAGTGGATGGGATTTTGCTAACTTCCACACATGTATCTGTTCTGTCTCACTTGTAGCCACAAAGTGAGAGTCCAAATGTCCCAAAGAAATAAACACGAACAAATAATACCAGAAACCACAGAGTTAACTTTTCTCTGTAATCGTTGTTGGCAGCTTTCCCAGAAGCTGTCTTCAAGCCGAGATAATGAGCTGCAAGATAATTCAGGAACAGAAGACTTCTTCTAAGCTGTGCAGTAACTAACAAAGTTTGATCCGGACAAGGATTGTTCGCTAATACGCCTCCTTATATTCCTTGAAGGGGCGTGTCAGTCTCTCTAATTAGTCTTTGACTTGACATTTTTTTTCAAATTGTGCTTGATGTCTCAACCTGCGCCTAATCCTTGCATCAACCCAACATTTGTCATTTTGGTCATCACTCAAGGACTCTGGTATGTTCTGTGGATCAGCTGCTGACCCCTGAGGCATGATTAATGTGGAAGGTTCAGGAGAGGATGGTAATTCCGACACTCCCTCATCCTCCTAGCTCACGTCTGCATCTCTCTTTAAAGCAGGCTCCAATTCCAATGTCAAACCTTCCTCATAACTCAAACCTGTGTCTTCTGATACATCAGACTCAAAGCTCACAGCAGGCTCAAACCTTCCAGTCACAACATGTATCCATGTGCACAATCTAAACATGAGTATACCAGAGGTGGTATTCAGCAGGTTCTGAACAGTTCTGGAGAACAGGTAGTGGAAATTTTGAGTAGTTCAGAGAACCAGCAAACACCACCTCTGACTGGAGATTTTACAGTATCCTTCCCCTGCCACACCTAACAAGCCATGCCCACAGAACCGGTAGTAAAAAAAATTGAATCCCACCACTGGAGTATACCAGTATATAAATAAATATAAAGCAGTTATTTTACTACTGACCATTAGGAGCCAGAATAAGATGACTTCTGTTCTATTAGAACTCCTCATGCATTGGGTAACTCTTGGATTAGATAGATCTTTGTGCTGTGTTCTGCACTCATAAGCAACAGTGGATGAAAAGGTTGCATTTTTCCAAGTTAAACTATTCTTCTAATTTCTGGGTTTTCTTTTTCTTTTTGCCAAGGGTAAGTCTGTTGGTTTCCCCCACTCCCAATTGGCAGGCTTCCCTGCTATCAATTGGAAAACTAATTCTGCGCCAAGTATGAAATCAAATAGGTTCCTCACCAACCTGGCTGAAAACTTTGTTGTCCAAAAGGTAGAGGAGGGAACTAGAGGGACAGCTATACTGTACTTAATTCTTACAGAGAAGTGATAGAGGGAGTTGAAACTACAGGAATCTTGGGTGAGAGTGACCACATCATACTAGAATTCAACATAACGCAAACACAAGCAATAGAACAGGGGTGTCAAATTTAATTTCATGGAGGACCACATCAGGGCTATGGTTGACCTTGGGGGGGGGCTGACTGGGTGGCCCTGGCCAGCTAAATGCTGCTCACTGGTGTGGCTGACTCAGAACAGAACAAGTCATACCAGCTAATCATGCAGGGACAATTTGGTGCCCCTCAAGCTCCTTACCTCCTCAAACTGCTGGCAGCCAAGTGGATGTGCGTACACACATACACGCATTCCAAGTCTGGGGACTTTTATCCACTTAGGAAGGAGAGAGAGCCTTCTTTCCAAGCCCAGGCATGATTGGCAGTTTGTAAGCTCCAATGTGGATAAAAGTCTCCAAACTTGGAATGGTGTGTGCATGTGTGTGTGCACAGCACTCCAAAGGAGATGTACTCTCCCAATCTCACGCATTGTTGGCATTTCCCTGTCGGAGACACCCTCCCAGCAAAGGAAGAGGTGGAGGACGCTGCTACTGTGTGTAGAAACGTGGAGGAGAAAGTTTGCAGGAAGCAGTTTCCTTTGAGTCCAACGTTGGCAAATCTCTGGAGAGCAAGAGGAGGCAGAAGGGGAGCAGTGCTCCCGGGTCCTGCATGTGGGAAGCTGGCCCTTCTCGAAAAGCAATCCCTGTTTCCAATTATGAGTGGTAAGGGTGCTAGCTGGTAGGGGCAGTCTTCCCTCATGCTGCTACCCCACCATCCTCTCCTCTACTCCAGGGATCTTTCAAGGCAAAAATTGGACTTGGAGGAATTTGCTTCCTGCAAACTTTCACTGCATCGGCATTACGGTTGCCCTCAAAGGGCCAGTTGCATGTCAGACTATTGTATCATGTTAGTTCAGGAGTGTAATAATGTGGGCCGAACAGGATTCTTATTTCAAATATGAATAAATGTTTCAAATAAATCTGCAAAAACAAATTCAGAACAAAAGAACAAGCAAACTTTTAATATACAAAAATAAATTTAATACAAAGAAAAAGCATTAGCATTTTAGTTCTCTCTCTCTGATGCTGCTTTGTCTCAGTCAGATGCTTGGCATCTTTTACTAGCTAAAAGTTTATCAATATTTGGAGTAAGGTTCTGAGCTGTGGAAACTCTCAGGATAAAGTGGAGGTGTGCATCAGTGGGAACACTTCTGTGTATAATTTTGTTCACCCTTTTCAGCACAGAAAAAAGTTGCTCACACAGATATGTACTTTCAAGCAATCCACCATCACTTCGAAGCTGTTCTAGCAGCCACAAGGACTGCTCAAAACTCTCTAGTTAAGCTATCTCCATTTCTGATCAGATTCTGATATTTCCAGGGCTGGCTTTCAGTGTCTCTGATTTGGGGTGGGGGAGAAAAAAAGACACAATCCAATGGCAATGCTGATTAGGTCTGTTCTGTCCCCTCATTTGAATTCTTGAGATCCCCGCGCTTTGATTGGCCAAAGCGCGGGGCAATCGGATTGGCTAGGCGAGCCGCACCGATTGGCTCGCTAAGAATCTCCCGCAATTGGTAGATTCAAATCGCGGGAGATTCAAAGTGGTGCCATTGGCCGCGGCCACCATGGCTTGGAAATAAAAAGCTGCAAAGTTTTCCTTTAGCCTCAGTTCGGTTCCTGACTAAATAAAAGAGCTTGATACACAGTCACCGACTCCTGACTTCCTTCCACGCGGACTTAACAAGGTCCCTCAGGGCTTCTTTGTGGATGTATCCTTTGGGGGGGGAAGGAGACCCAAAGCACCCCTCCATTGACTTCCATACATTTTCCACAAAGCTGTGGGGCATGGTGTGCTTTGGGGGCCCAGGGGGCAAGTGGATGGGGGCTCATAGGAGAGGAAACCCATCAGCTGTTGGGTGGTCACTGACTAAGCAAGATGGCTTGTTAGCCCCAGGGAGACAGATAGAGCTGGTCATTCCTTGAACAGCTTTTCTCAAGCTTGGCCACTTTAAGCTATGTGGACTTCAACCATGAGAATGTTCCCTACGATGCCTGCTTGGGGATTCTGGGAGTTGAAATCCACACAGCTTCAAGTTGCCACAGTTGGGAAATGCTAAAGTTACAAAATGAACAGGGAGGGGCTGTGTGTGTGTGAATCAACTTATCAGCAAAATATCTGGAGATCCAGGAGCTGGCATTTTAACCTCGCCTCAAGGCCGCTCGCTCAACTAGCTTCCTAAGGGGAGTGGGGGGGAATGGCATTTCCTTTGATGGTTGGCTGTGCAGGAGGAGAGCACCTTCCCTTGGCTCTCAATGAGACAAGTCTTCTTCCCCTTCTTCACCACCACAGCAAAGCCTAAGAGTCAAGTGACTCGGAGCCAAAGCAGGCAGCAAAGTATCATCACCCGGCAGCGACGAGAAAGGGACAAGCCTGCGCTGCACTTGCCACATTACAATCCCGCTCAGGCTGAAGCCATGGGGGGATGGGGGGATGAGCGCACCCCAATGGCTGGAGAGCTTTCTCCTCAGGCTGAAGCCATGGGAGTGGGGGTGGAAACTAGCATGCCCAAGAGACTGGAGCTGCCTCCTCAGGCTGAAGCCATGGGGCTGGGGGAGGAGAGACAAGTGCACCCAAAAGGCTGGAACAAGCATCCTGGAGCCAGCAACTACTTGGGATTCAGGATGGCTCCCCACAGAGGCACGCTCTGGTATTACTACAGTGTGGGTGCCCTCATGAGCGCTGACTGTGGGGAGAGAATCCTGGGAGAAGCTCGACCCTCAGAGACAGCAGGGAGGAAAGGGTGGGAAGCCCAAGCACAAGGTTCTTCTCTTGCGGCAGCTGTACCTCTTAGCTGAATCTCAAGCTCTGTGACTGGGGCTAAGGGAAGAGGGGATCAACACCCCTCTTCCTCTTCCTGACCTCATGACTTGCCAATAATTCAATCTGGAGTCGCTCAGTTAAATCTTCACCTCAGAACTGACGAGGTGGCTTACAATATTGGGAGGACGGAGCGAACAAGGAGGGGGAGGCAATCATATCCCAGGCAAGGTGGAGGTTTGGCTTGGGGAGGATTGTCCGAGCCACCAATTAGCCACCAATTAGTCACTAGTGTAAGCACGAGACTAGGAGAGGCAGGGCTGGGTGTGGTTTCAGCTGGCTTGCCAAACTCCACAAAAAATTAGTTACTGGTTCTCCCGACCGGGTGAAAGCTGGCTGAATTCCACCATTGCCTGAGCTGACCAGGGCTCTGAAGTAAAAGTACAAAGTGGAAAGCTCAAGCACCCAGTCCAGTCCTCGAGCATCAGGATCCGACAGGCGAGGCCAGGCTTCCTTCCCCAAAGGGACATTCACTTACCTCAAGATTACTGCTGGTAGCACCATGGAGCAAGGCCAGGTGATGAGACAATGCTGGATGCCACAGAGAGCAGGCCAGATGTTGAAGACATGAGGCTGAGGACTGAGGCAAGAGGTCTGGTGAAGAGGCTGTGCGTGCGCAGGCTTGGCAGAGTGGCTGGACAGGGCCAAAAAAGTCTGCCTGGCAACAGCTGCAGCTTGTTGGCCTGCCAAGCCTAGCCTATGCATGCAAAGCCTCTTCACCAGGCCTCTCACCTCAGTGCTCAGCCTCGCCCAATGCTTCATTTTTGAATGTGCACCTGCTGGGATGAGGTAGGCTGGGCCAATGCCATGTAGGCCCAATGCTTTGTTTTAGCAAGAGCATGTACATGCACAAGTATGTGCGCTCCCACTGGAATGGGGTGGTCCAGGCTAACCTAAAGCAACACTGGCCAGCCCCTTAAATTTTCCAGGACAGCCTGTGGGTCAGATCAAACCACATTCGTGGGCCTTGAGTTTGACACCCCTGCAATAAAACCTGATACCAGAGTCTTAGATTTTAAAAGAGCTGATTTTAATAAACTCAGAGAAAACTCAAAAGATTCTTTGGATAAAAATTCTAAAGGGGAAAACAATCTTGGGAAATTCTGAAAAGTATGATCATAGAAGCCCAGACCAACACAATACCAGGAGAAGGAAAAACAAAAAATCCAAGAAGAAACCAGCATGGCTCCACAAAGATCTCCCTGACAAATTGAAAGACAAAAAGGACAAGTACAAAAAATGAAAAGAGTGACACGCAACTAAGGCAGAATATCAGCAGATAACCAAAATATGTAAAGACAAAGTCAGGAAAGCAAAGGCTCAGAATGAACAAAGACTTGCACCAAGAGTCAAAGCTAATAAAAGTTTCTTTCAACATATAAATCAGGGGTCTCCAACCTTGGCTCCTGGAAGCCTGGCGGACTTCAACTCCCAGAATTCCACAGCCAGCTTTGCTGGCTGTGGAACTCTGGGAGTTGAAGTCCGCCAGGCTTCCAGGAGCCAAGGTTGGAGACCCCTGATATAAATAACAAGAAAAAAAAAATCAAGGAAACAGTCAGTCCACTAAAGAGAGAAGACGGTAAGGAAGTAATGGCAACAGAGAGAAAGCAGAGCTGTTTAACTCATTCTTTGCATTGGTTTTCATGCAAGAAGAAACTATAGCTCAACCCACCAAAAACATAACTGTAAAAGACAGACTAGAAATAAAAGTTAAAATAAACAAAAAAATGGTAAGAAAACACCTGTCTGATCTTGATGAATACAAATCACCGGGACCTTACAGATTACATCCCAGAATTCTAAAGGATCTGGAAAATGTCATGTCAGAACCACTGTACCACATCTTTCACAAGTCCTGGAGCACCGGGGAACTATCAGAAGACTGGAAAGGAGCTGATGTGGTTCCCATATTTAAAAAAGGGAAAAACAAATAAAGGAAACTACAGACTAACATCAATAGTTGGGAAGATACTGGAAAATAAAACAAAATGATCAGAGTATTGCAGCATAAATTCAGCACCAGAAAAGTAAACACAGATGACTGAGGCTTCATTTAATTTCTTTATAAACACAAAGTAAATTTTACAAGACCAGTTGCAGATTTTTCAAACATGGAGCAAACTCAAAGAGAAGCAGACATGTTACAGGTTCAGAGCAGAGCAGCAACTCAGGAGCTCAGAAACAGGGATCAGTTTCACTTTAGTTCAGCAGGCAAGCAAGTTTCATTTTCAATAACTCAGAGCTTAACATAGCTTCAGAGCTGCAGAGCTTAATATAGAGCCGTGCCTAGGCTACTTCTAGTTTCAGGTTCCAAACAGTCCTCATTGGCTGACCTTGTTAGCATGCTCTATTTCAGTTCATGAATGTACTCTGACATAACAAAACAGATCTTCCAGTATCTAGAGATGAGTAAAGTAATAACTAGAAGTCAGCATGGGTTTGTTAAAAACAGATCATGCCAAACCAATCTTATTTCATTATTGAACATAGTGACTACATTAGTAGACCAGCAAAATACTGTGGATGTAATATACTTAGACTTCAGCAAGGCATTTGACAAAGTAGACCAGGGGTTGCCAACCTTTTGGACCCCAGGGACCACCAAACTCGTTTTAAATCCCAGGGACCACTAACTGGTTCTGTGGGTGTGGCTTAATTTGTGGGTGTGGCTTGGTGGCCATGTGACTTGCTGGGCATGGCTTGTATGTAAATATAAATATTTATATAAATATTGATTTTTTAAATTAAAAAAGAGCAACTTTTACCCAAAATCAGGCAAAACAGGCAGGCAGATTGAGTTACTCACAGAATCACAGATTCATTCAGAGATCTATCTATCTGCCATTGGCTAGCTCAGTCTGTCACACAAAGTTTGCTTGCAACCAAAATAGAACCTTCAGTCTTAAGGGAGGTTTGGCTGTGCTTAAAAGCAGAGCTGAACTAAAGACTAGCTAGAAAGCAAGAAATCCAACCATTTCCTGCTTCCTAGCTGATCTAAATCTCCCGGCACAGCAGAACAGCTAAGAGTCGGAAAAAGGAAAAATAGCAATTTAGCAGGCAAGTTTGCTGGGTAAGCAATGAGTGGGTGGGGAAGGTTCCCGTGGGCCATGTGGCCAGCACAGCCTTCTGTTTCTGCTCAGCCTGGATTAATTGCTTTGGGGGGGAGTGCTCTGGGGGTGAGATTTCTCTGCGGCCCACCAAAATTTTCTTGAGGCCCACCGGTTGGCAACTGCTGAAGTAGATCACAATCTATTTCTTCATAAGCTAGAAAAAAGTGGGATAGATAGCTTCCCCACCAGATGGAGTTGCAACTGGCTGACAAACTGTACTCAACAAGTAGTCCTTAATGGTACTATGTCTACATAAAGGAAAGTTAGCAGTGGGGTACCAAAAACTTCCGTCTTAGGCCTAGTACTCTTCAATATCTTCATAAACAATTTAGATGAGGGAATAGAAGGGTAACTATTCAGCAGCAGAGTGGTCAATGTCTGGAATACTCTACCTGACTCTGTGGTTTCTTCCCCAAACCCCAAAAACTTAACCTTAGACTGTCTACTATTGACCTCACCCCTTTCCTAAGAGCTCTGTAGGGGGAGTGCATAAGTGCACCAACGTGCCTACCATCCCTGTCCTATTGTTTCTTTTTTTCTTATTTGTATCCTTTTCATGTATTCATAAACATGTTTATACTTATACCTGTTATCTAATAATCGCTTGACAAAATAAATAAATAAATAAATTTACCAAATTTTCAGATGATACTAAGCTGGCAGGAATAGCTAACATCCTAGAAGATAGGCTCAAGATCCAGATGGACCTTGATAGACTTGAACACTGGGCCCTATCTAATAAAATGAAATTCAATATAGAAAAAGGTAAAGTCCTACACTTAAGAAAATAAAAACAAAAGTACACATATAGACTGGGTGAAACCAGGCTTAATAGCAGTCTTAGTGGAGTCTTAGTGGACAACCAGGCAAACAGAAATTAGAAACATGGAACCATAAGAAAAGGAATAATGAAAAAAGGGAGGCTTGTTAAAATGCATAAGCAAATATCATTATTATGATTATTATGATAGAATGAATATCAGTGCAATGAATATTGTTATAAACACTTTGATTATTATTTCTTAAAACTATTTCTACCCAGACAACACATTGTTTAACCAAAAATTGATTTTTTATATGTTATAAAATAAAATAAAAATATGCAAAAAAAAAAAAAAGGAAGGATGCTAACAGCTGCCCAACCTTTGGCTGAAAGTCCATGTAATCTAAATATTATTTTAAGGAATGCTGGTTATTTACCTACTCTCCCTGAAACACTTTGTTCTTTTGCCATAGCACAGTTATCTTTTCTTTTATCTGATCCATCCGGAGGAAGGCTGATGAAACAACCAAACAATTAATTACATTCCAAAAACTCCCTGTCTTTCACAAGAGCCAAAGTTTCCTTGGCCAGAATGCAAAGCCAAGGATAAATCTGTTGGTTTCCCCCCCCCCCCAAAAAAAACCAACAGCCTAGAAAAAGATAAACAAGAGACCGCAAGACAAGACCAGCATGGCTGCACAAAGAGCTTTCTGACTAATTGAGAAACAAAAAGGAGAAGGATGAAAAAAAGAAAGAAGGGCATATAAACTCAAATAAAATATCAGCAAATATCCCAAATCTGCAAGGATGGAGTCAGAAAGGCTAAGGTTCAGAGTGCAAGAAATGCAAAATAAAATAAAATAAAATAACAAGTTTCTTTTAGACTTTAAGGAATAAGAAGAAAGTCAAGGAAAGGATAGATTCACCAATGGGAGGAGATGGCAAGACAGAACTACTTAATTCTTTCTTCACATGAAAGGAAAAAACCTTTTTGTCCAACCTAACAAAAGCAGCACTGTGGGAGACAGAATAGGAATGCAAGTCAAAATCGGCAAGGAATTGGAAAGACAACATTTATTTGCTTTCAACAAGTTGAAATCTGCACCAGACGGTTTACATCCCAGAGTACTGAAGAAGCTGGCAAATGTGATCTTGGAACCACTGAATGAAATCTTTCAGAGCTCCTGAGCAAGGGGATAACTCCCAGAGGACCAGAAAACAACAGATGTGCCTCCAATCTTCTAAAAGGGGGGGAAAACTATTTGAGAAACTACTGACCAATCAGCTTGACATCAATACCAGGGAAAATCCTGGAAAAGATCATAAAGCGGCGGATTTACGAACACCTAGAAATGAGCAAGGTGATTACTTGAAGCCAGCATGGGTTTATTAAAAACAGGCAATGCAAAAAAAACCCACAACCCATTCCTTATTGACTTCTTTGATAAATTAGTGGACAAAGGGAATGCTGTGAATATCGTGTGAAGCTTCAATAAAGTATTTGATAAAGTAGACCACAACCTACTTTTTGGCAAGATAGAACAAGGAATTAGGCAGTTCTGTTTTTCTTTCTGCGGCCCATCACTGTCTTGCCATCTTCTCCCATTGGTAGAAGATGATGGTACTTCTGGTAGACAATACCATCACCAGATGGATTTGCAGTTGGCTGATTAACTGCACTCAATATATAGCCCTACATCTGTGTGGAGAGGAGCATCAGTGGGGTACTTTAAGTATTCTTCAACCTCTTCATAAATGATCTAGATGAGCAGATAGAAGGGGAACTCATCACATTTGCAAATGACACCAAGCTGGGGAAAATTTATTTATTGATTTATTTGATTTATATTGCCGCCTGTTCGCCCATAGTGACTCAAGATTGCTTACACAATGTAAAATCATATTTAAAACAAAAAATAACAATAAAAACAATAAGAACTAACAAAAAGAATCAAATAAATTAGTAAAGTACAATAGAACAAATTTTGGGAAAACAAAAAAAAATGGCTAACATCTTGGGAGATAGACTCAAAAGTGTTGAGCCTATCCAATAAGATGGAGTTCAGTGGTGAAAAAAGTATGGCCCTGTGCTTAGGAAGGAAAAAAATGGATGCACAGGTACAAAAGAAGCAGTACTTGGGAGGGATCTGGGTGTCCTAGATCTTCCACCTGTGTTCTAGTTGGAACACAAGTTAGGAGTCAGCAGTGTGCTGCAGCTTCCCAAAAAGCCAATGCAGTCCAAGGCTGCTCAACAGAGGGAAAGTATCAAGATCACAAGGAAGGATAGTGCGACTTTATACTGCTCTAGTGAGACTACACTTTGAATACTGCATGACATTCTATCTGACTCCGTTGTTACAGCCTCAACCCCTCACAGCATCAACCTCAAACTGTCTACTGTGAACCTCACCCCATTCCTAAGAGGTCTGTAAAGGGGGTGTGTGTAAGCACACCAGTGTGCCTACCATCCCTGTCTTACTGGCCCCATTTAGCTGAATTTACTTCCTTTGTCCATACCTGTACTTGCTATCTTGTGCATGTTTGACAAACAAACAAAATAAAGTTTTACTCACCACGATACAAGAATAAATAAATAAATGCCGAGGCCCTACAAAGTGTGCAGAGTAGAGCAACAAAGATGATAATGGGTCTGGAGGCTAAATCATTTGATGAATGGCTAAGGGAACTAGGGATATTTAGCCTAATGAAGCTGGTGGTCCCGCATTGGTTAGAATACAGTATTGCAGATAACTTCTGCTGACTCCACTGCCAGTAGTTTAGCAGTTCAAATCTTATTGGCTCAAGGCTGACTCAGCCTTCCATCCTTCCGAGGTTGGTAAAATGAGGACCCAGATTGTTGGAGGCAATAGGCTGACTATGAGCCGCTTAGAGAGGGTTATAAAGCACGGTGAAGCAGTATATAAGTCTAAGCACTATTGCTCATGAACTATTGCTTAGGGGGAAACATGATAGCTGTCTTTCAATCCTTAAAGGGCTCCCACAGACAAGAGGGTTAATTTTTTATCCACAGCACCTGAAAGCAGGACAAGAAGGAAGAGGTGGAAGTTTGCTAAAGAGAGATTCATTGCGGAAATAAGAAGGAATTTCTTGACAGTGGGAATGATTAATCAATGACACAGTTTGTATCCTGGAGTTGTGGGTGTCCATTGCTGGAGATTTTCCAGAAAAGTTTGAACAACCAATTGTCTGAGATAGTATAAGGATTTTTGCCCTTTCAAGACTTTCAAGATTCTGACTTTTCAGGTTCTTCCAGATCGTTCCTTCCTATTGTTAATCTGGTTTTGGCTGCTTCTCAAAAATGGGCTGTTTAATGGTTATGATTCCTGTGAGAAGGCCCCTCCTCCCAGAAGAATGAAACATTTTGGGAAATATTAAGAAGCAGAATATTATATTTCCCTAAATGAAAAATGGAGAACATGTTTTTAGAGGCAGAAAGCAGTCCCTATATTTTCTTAATAGCGCACAGCAGATGTCAGCACTTAAGAGATAAAGAGCTTACTGAAAGAAGGCAAGTATCTAGATAGCTCTATTCATAAGCAAATACCCTCACCCAATAGCCAAAACAGGACAAAAGCCATTAAGCCACAATAGGAATGGACCAACCCTTTCAGAACACAAGCCCATTCATTGCACCATTCCAGAACAGTCCAAACTTCACCTGGGAGCTCAGAGAAACAATAAGCCAGAGGCTGACAAGCACCCAGGATTTGTATTTTCTCTTTGCCTATAGAGCCAGTTATGACCCCTATATAACCCCAACATGACCCCATAGGAATCTGACAACAGCCAATAGAATACATGTTCTTGCACAGGAACAGGAAGCTCAAGTGCAAAGCCCAAAGAAACTATTACTATTATTACCACTATTCTTAACTCCATTTTGTCAGCTGCCCAGAATCACATGTGGTTCTGCTTCCTTATTAAATCATCTTTCCAATCAGCCTCCATGTTTCTAGTGTCTTTCTCTCAGCTTGGAACAGAAGCAGGTTGATATTTCTTCCCACAACCCTGAGTAAAGAAGATTGGAAACACAACTAGATGAACTAATTCTACTTTATTGTAAGACTATATTAAAGTATCTTGGAAGTCTGAATATATATTCTACTCTGTAGAATAACCAAATAACAGAATTGTAAGGGACTTTGGAGGTCTTCTAGTCCATCTCCCTTTTCAAGCAGGAGAACATTCCGGACAAACAGTTGTCCAATCTCTTCTTCAAAACCTCAAGTGTTGGAACACCCACAACTTCTGGAGGTGATGATTCATTTTTCTAACCATCATAAAATTTCATCTTAGTTCTAGGTTGGAACTCTCCTTGATAAGTTTCCATCCATTGCTTCTTGTTCTGTCTTCAGGTGCTTTGGAAACTTGTTGTGGCCTCTGCTTGTCTAGAAAATCTAGTTCTGGGATGCTCTAAACCCATTTCAAGAATGTTATAATTGCAGCTGTTCCTCTAAGTTTGAGTTTCCACAATCTTTGATTTAAATGACCTTTAATCAAAGACTATAGAAGTCCCTACAAATAAGTGTATAATAATTAAAAGAGTGGGTTAACACGAGAAGGAAAAACTGGAAACAATCGACATTCAGACAAAGAAAATGCTGCATGTTAACTAGTTTGCTAAATTACATAAGAACAAGGCATGTAGGACGAGGTAAAATTGCAAAGTTGCAAATATTCTAAGTATCTTACCTGGTTCTAAATGTTAATAAAACAAAGGAAATCATTGTAGATTTTAGAAAGAGCCAACATAGCCATTGACTTTGCTTGTGAGAAGGTTGCAAAAGTTGATCACATGATCACAGGACACTGAAACCCTCATAAATATGAACCAGTTGCAAAGCGTCTGGATTTTGATCACGTGACCATTGGGATGCAGCAATTGTGTAGGTGCGAAAAATGGTCGTAAGTCAGTGCCCTTGTAATTTTGAACGATCACTAGTAGGAATTGTGAGAGTGATCTTGGAGCCCTAGTGGACAGTCACTTAAATATGAGCCAGAAGTGTGCTGCAGTTGCCAAAAAAAGCCAATATAGTCCTAGACTATATTAACAGAGAGATAGTATCAAGATCGCAAGAAGTGATAGCATTGCTTAAAGTGAGACGTTAGTGAGACCACCCTTGGAATACTGCATAGAGTTTTCATCACCGTGATAAAAAAAAGGGGCAGAGGCCCTACAAAGCGTGCAGAGAACATCAACAAAGATGATAAGGGATCTGGAGGCTAAATCATTAGATGAATGGCTAAGTGAACTATGGATTTAGTCCTAGTGGAATAATTTAGTCCTGGTGGACATTCATTAAATATGAGCCAGCAGTATGTGGCAACTGCCAAAAAAGCCAACACAGTCCTAGGCTGCATTAACAGAGGGATAGAATCAAGATCATGTTAAGCATTAATACCACTTTGTAATGCCTTGGTAAGACCACACTTGGAATATGCATCCAGATTTGGTTGCCATGATGTAAAAAAAGATGTTGAGATTCTGGAAAGAGTGCAGAGAAGAGCAACAAAGATGATTAGGGGACTGGAGGCTGAAACATAAAAAGAAGAGTTGCTGGAATTGGGTAAGTCTAGTCTGATGAAAAGAAGGACTCAGGGTGACATGATAGCACTCTTCCAATATTTCGGGGTTGCCACCAATAGGAGAGGGGGTCAACCTATTTTCCAAAGCACCTGAAGGCAGGAGAAGCAGCAATGGATGGAAACAAATCAAGGACAGAAGCAACCTAGAAGTAAGGGAGAATTTCTTGACAGTTAGAACAATTAATTATTCAGTGGAATAGCTTCCCTCCAGAAGTTGTGAATGCTCCAACACTGGAAGTTTCTCAGAAGAGATTGTACAATAATTTGTCTGAAGTGGCACGGGGTTTCCTATCTGAGCAGGAGGTTGGACTAGAAGACTTCCAAGGTCCCTTCCAACTCTGTTATTGTACTAAACGAAATGCTTTAAGTTAAGGACTACATTTTACTTATTGTGTTGTTTCCACCTCCACCCTTTTGGCCTTGAACATTGGCAAGGATCCACTGTTGGGCTGGAAATAAAAACTGACCCCGTTTCTGGGTTTTACCTCTTCTTCCGCACGGACTGTTTGCAGAGAGGCAGTCAGCAACCAGAGCTGTAGAGGGAACAGCTTGTACTTTTCAGCTCAGCTCTGCAGCCAGCCTCTCTCCTCAATATTATGGGGGAAAGCTGGCAATGTGGAGAAAACCTCTTCCTTCTCCTTCTACTGTCTGTCCTTCTCAGGATCAATGTGGCTGCTACCACGCCGCAACTGTAAGTTGCTTTCTGCTGGCTACTTCTCTTTCTGTCTTCTTTGGCTGGGAAAAATTTAGGCTTGAAACTCTGCTCTGTTTTATTTTTAAATTAAGCATCTCTCAGTCCAGGATTTTCAAAGGGAAACATAAGGAGCAGTGATGCTTCAGAGATATTTGGTGGTGGGACCAGGGGGAGGGGTGGGTGGAGGGGAGACAGGAATAGTGGTGTCCCCCAACGCAGTGTTCTAAGACCAACTCTCTTCATACTCTACATAAATGACCTCTTGATCATATTAAGAGCAATTGCATTCTTTTTGCTGATGATGTAAAGCTGTTCAATACCACAGACAATAGTGCTACCCTTCAAAAAGATCTTGACTATGTATCAGAATGGTCAAACAAATGGCAACTTCAAATCTCAACAAATAAATGCTCTGTCTTACATATTGGCAAAAAAAATCAGAAAATAAAATACAAGCTGAATAGTCAAGATCTTGTTGATGATCCAAGCTCTGTAAAGGACCTTGGAATACTCATCTCTAATGATCTAAGTGCTAGAGCCCACTGTAACTACATAGCCAAAAAGGCATTAAGAGTTGTTAACCTAATCCTACATAGCTTTTTCTCTGGTAATATCACACTACTAACTAGAGCATACAAAACATTTACTAGACCAATACTCGAATACAGCTCATCAATCTGGAACCCACAATACATATCTGATATTAGCACAGTTGAGAAAGTCCAGAAATATTTCACAAGAAGAGTTCTCCACTCCTCTACTCGTTGTAGAATACCTTATTCCACCAGAGTTGAAATTCTAGAACAGAGAAAACCTTGAATTACACCATCTTCAGTCTGATCTAAGTATAGTATATAAAATCATATATTACAATGTCCTACCTGTCAATGAATACTTCAGCTTCGACCATAACAACACAAGAGTACACAACAGATACAAACTCAAGGTTAACCGCACCAAATTTGATTGCAGGAAATACGACTTCAGCAACAGAGTGGTCAATGTCTGGAATACTCTACCTGACTCTGTAGTTTCTTCCCCAAACCCCAAAAACTTTAACCTTAGACTGTCTACTATTGACCTCACCCCTTTCCTAAGAGGTCTGTAGGGGGCGTGCATAAGCGCACCAACGTGCCTCCTGTCCCTGTCCTATTGTTTCTTTTATTTTTCTTATATGTACCCATTTCATGTATTCATAACTATGTATACACTTATACTTATTATATTGTAAACAATTGACAAATCAAAAAAATAA
Organism: Hydrophis major; assembly: GCA_033807585.1. Classification (NCBI taxonomy): domain Eukaryota; kingdom Metazoa; phylum Chordata; class Lepidosauria; order Squamata; family Elapidae; genus Hydrophis; species Hydrophis major. The sequence goes on from CM066329.1 coordinate 27,760,302, forward strand.
ATTATATATATATGTGCGTGTGTGTGTGTGTGTGTTTTCTGAGGTTCTCGCGGGTATTTGTATGTGGATCTTTGGTTATTCGGGTTTTCTCCAGTGTAAGATTGGAAGTATCTAGGCAACGTTTCGATGAAGTCTCATTCATCATCTTCAGGCTTGGTCTTCAGCTCTGTGCTTCTCAGAGTGATGTGAGCTTGCAGCTGCTTCTTCCTTTTAACTGCTAGTGGCGGTGTGACTTGATTGGGTGGAGGCTTGGCTGTGTTCTGATTGGGTGGGTGGGTGTTCTCATTGGTTGGGGGTTTGGCTGTGATCTGATTGGCTGGAGGTGTGTTCTGTTCAGGTGGGGGCTTGGTTGTGCTCCGGTTAAATGTGTTCCATGTAGAGGTTAGCGATGACAGGTGAGAGGGGTAATCTCATGGGTGTTCCTTCTATTTGTTTGTATTTTTGTCTGTTGTAGGTGAAGTATGTATTGGATAGGCAGTGGTTGGTCAGATCTAGGAAGTGCTTGGGGGGGGTTGTATTTGTTTTGGATGGCTGTCAAGGCTTCTTTTATTGGCACTTGGGTGAAGAGGGATATGACATCGAAGCTCACTAGTAGGTCACCAGGTTGTAAGTTTTGTTTCTTTATGATCTCGATGAACTGGAATGTGTTTCTTACATGTGAGTTGATGGATTCTGCATAGGGATGTAGTTGTTTGGTGAGAAATTTGCCTAGGCTAACCTCTACATGGAACACTTTGAAACACAAGCTCTAGAAAAATATGACCACAAACCCAAACTCTGACTCAGATATGTAGATGACACCTTCATAATCTGGCCACATGGGAAAGAAAAACTGAACAACTTCCTCACACACCTCAACAGCCTACACCCCAAAATACAATTCACCATGGAAACAGAAGCTAACAACCAACTTCCCTTCTTAGATGTCTTGGTATACAAAAAATGCAATGGCTCCCTAGGACACACCATCTACCAGAAGAAAACACATACAAGCCGCTATCTACATGCAATCTCACACCACCATCCAGCACAGATCAATTCCGTAACCGAGACACTCATCTCCAGAACAAGGTGCTTGGCTGACGAACAACACCTAGAGACAGAACTACACAATCTCACCAGCGTGCTGACAGCCAATGGATTCCAAAGAAAGAAGATCAACCACCTAATCCAAAAAGAAACCCCAGCCAAAATCCAAGACAGAGAACAAGAGAATGGCAAAGCCCTCCTCCCATATATAAAAGGTACTACAGACAAAATCAGCAAGATCCTCCAAAAACAACATTAAGACAGCATTCTGCACAAACAGAAAAATATCCACCATCCTAAGAAACCCCAAGGACAAAATCGAGTGAGAAAATCAAGGAGTATACGAAATCCCTTGCACTGCCTGCCCCAACACATACATTGGACAAACTAACAGAAGAATAAGTGCACGCATTGAAGAACATAAGAACTCAATCAAAAAGGAAGAACCAATCACTTCCCTGGTCCAACACCTCAAAGCCACAGGACATGAGATTGACTTTAAAAATACCAGAACTATAGCCAAAACCGAACACTTCAGCAGCAGAATAATCAAAGAAGCCATAGAGATAGAAAAACGCCCACACAGCATGAATAAACGAGATGATACCTTCCGCCTACCAGCCATTTGGAAACCCGCTCTCATGAACAGACGAGTACCTAACATAAAGAATGACCCCAGACCCACACCCCTGAGAGCCACACAAGATGCCACCATCACACTTCCACATAGAAAGCAGACTCACACCCACACAGAAAATGAGACATGACCATGGACCAGAAGCCGCAATGCAGCTGCATCACTACCCACTTCAAAACCCTCTGAGCCATACATGAAGCGAACTGACCCCCACCATGAAGATGCAGCATGACCATGAACTCGAAGCCAAACAGCAAGATCACAGCTCACCAGCTCAAATCCCCCAGCAACTAAGACTAACCTGAGCACAACCAAGCCCCCACCTAAACAGAACACGCCTCCAGCCAATCAGAACACAGCCAGCCCCCCAACCAATCAGAACACAGCCAAGCCTCCACCCATATATATATATATATATGTATATGTATGTATGTATATATATATATATATATATATATATATATATATATATATATATATATATGTATGTATGTATGTATATATATATATATATATATAATATTCATTTTAATCACAGGAAATACATTGTTTTAATAGAAGAATCCAAACCGGTTATTTCCTCAATCTGTGATCCAAGATTACAGAATACTGAATAACAAAGTTGAAAGGGATCTTGGAGGTCTAATTCAACTTCCTGCTCTGGCAGGAAACCCTTTACCATTTCAGGCAAATGCTTGTACTTTTGTCATACATCTTCTTACAAACTTCCTACATTGGAACATTCATAACTCCTGGAGGCAAGTTGTTCCACTGATTAATGATTCTAACTGTTAGGAAATTTCTCCTTAATTCCAGGTTGCTTCTCTCCTTGATTAGTTTCCATCTGTTGCTTTTTTTCCTGCTTTCAGGTGCTTTGGAAAATAGGTCGACTCCCTCTTCTTTGTGGAAACCCCTTTGATACTGGAAGACCACTATTATGTCTCCCCTAGTCCTTCTCTGTGTGAGAAAGAGGTCAATATCTTTCTTATACAATTCCCATTCAAATATTTATCGTATTTATTTATATATCAAACCTCTTAACGTCCTTCTCCCTCACATAATAGATCTGTTTTGTCTATCTCTGGAGTCTGACAAATACAAGTCTGTTTATTATAAGGGTTTTGCTTAAATCTTCCATATTTAACCATTCTGTCAAGCTGCTCAAATGTCTTAAGATATTTCCACATTGAAATAATCGCAACTTTGGAAATACATTTATAATGGCTCATCCCTTTCACTGTGCCATCCTTACCGAGCATCGCTATATTTTTCTCAATTTCAAGATCTGAATTCATTCTGCAGCAATCTTTTTAGCTTGTTCTCCTGTAGCACAAGAGATCACAAGACCACATATCCTAATTGTGATGACCCAGGAGTGGCACAAAGGCAACACATTCAAATAAGCAAGAAGAGTCCCTTTATTATCTCCAACATAGCCCCCAATGTCCAGGTTACCTTTAGCTGGAGAAAAACTCTCCCAGGAACAGTCTTTAAGTGGAGGAAATTCATTCCGAAAACAAAGTACATACAAACTGTAACTAAAAATCCAAACAAACCATGCTGCAGTAATTGACTTGACAGGGCAGGAGAACGAATTGCAGACTTGAAAGCAAACACAGTTGGGAAGATGCCAGGAACACAGATAAGCCTCGACGATACCAGATAATTCACAATTTGCTCCCAACAAGTTGCTGTGTGAAGCTTCCCTTTTTAAACACTGTGTTCCCAGCTGAAGCTAATGAGGGAAATCAGGGTCCTTTCCTCCTCCGTAAGCCATGCCACTCATGTTGCTTCTCCATTCCTCCCTGCGTGCAATAGGATGTAGAGGGGGTGGGCCTGGGTCCTCTTCCAAAGACCCTCTCCCTTGCTCTACCTCTTCCCTGCTCTGCCCAGCTGGACTGTGCCCTTCCAGTTTCTTCCACAGCCAACGGAGCCAAACTCCCATGCCAGTCCCAATGAGATTCCGACAGGGGCATGACACTAATATAGTCTGTCAATTGTGTAATTCAAGAAGTCTTTAACTGAAATTTTGTCTATTCCAAAAGACAGAATTTTGGGAGTCTTATTACATTCCATACATGTAATACAATAATTTGGCATGGGCCTAAGACAGAGTCTTGAGTACCAAATTGCATGCTTCCTTTTGTGTAATTTAATTTCTTTGAGGACTACACACTAACTGCTCTCGGTCAATCAAAACTTTCTAAACTCTTCCTGTTCTTCAACAAGAAATAATTGGTTCATCTCTCCACTCTCAGCTCTAATCAAGAGGATCCTAGCATATACAGTATTGTAACAAGAATGTCTAATAGACCAGGAGGTCTGTAAATTATGTTTTATTCTTTTTTAATATGTATTGGAATTATGTATTGGTATGTGCAGATGAACCTGCCAACAGAGAACAAACCACTATTAGGGATATTTTTTTGAATATTTTATCTGGTAGAAAAATCCTCTCAAGGGTCTTTATCACCCTTCAAGCCATTTACGATGAACTTTAAGGATAAAAAATAACGAGCATGTGGGCTAAAATGTTTACCATTGAAAATATCATTATTTTTGTTAACATTATATTCAAAGGATGATTTCCCATCTCTGCTATACCTTCCTTTTTAAAGAAGACCCTTTGTTTGAACATAGAGTCTGTCCTGACCTTCCCAAGCATGAAACAGAAGACCCAAAGCAATGATGAGGATGTCATGAGAGGATATTGTGTTTTGATCGTTGCTTTTTAAACAATGTAGATCCCAATTCCTAACCATTTCACCTAGAATGGACACATTGAAAAGCAGTTCTTCAATTTCAAATTGAAGATACGGATGGCTCTATCAAAAACCGACTTACCACCCCATTCAAATTAACTGTAGTAAAACACATGCACACAAACCTGAGGGACTTTGTAGGTGCCTACTAATGTTGACATCTGGATGGAGATGTCATTGTTAGCTGAATCAACAAGAGCCAAAAGGTGGTCCTTCCTTCCACAACTGTAGTTGGGAACATTGGCTTCTTATCTAGCAAGGCATCTGAAGTCAGAAGTCGGTCCAAATAATTATCATGGATGTTGTAGCCAAGTGTGAGATTTTTCAGAAGCCCAGGAGTCTTGTTGACCAATTGAATATTAAAAACGTAGCGTAGTGCTCTAAGCTTTTCAATAGGTAAACTAATATAAAAATGTTTATGTTATCATCATCATCATTATGATCAAAAGCAAAATACCATTTCAATTTTATTTCTTTTTGCCTTTTGATCAGTGATGGGTTTCCAAATTTTTTCCTTCCAGATCTATGAGTAGTTCTATGCATGCGTGTGCACGCCCAACAAGTGCTTTGCATGCTCTTTCAGGGCTCAAAGACCCACTCCTTTCGGAACACTGGTGAGTCAGCAAAGCCAAAAACAAGGGAATATAGGAGAGCTAATGATGGGGGCAGGTGGGTGAGGCTAATCAGAGGTGGTATTTGCCAGTTCTCCAAACTTGTAAAAATCTCTGCTATTGGTACAAGAGAACCGGTCCAAACTGCCTGAATACCACCTCTGCTTCTGATGCTTAAGGCAATATTGATCCAAATCAAGAGTCAAAAGATAGTTGCCCGACACCTTTTCTTTTTAATAAGTATGGGGAAGATCAGCTGGAGACAGTTTTCCACTAAGCTTAAGAATCATAAATAAACCGTTATATGAGCCTTGATGGTGCAGTGGTTAGAGTGTAGTACTCCAGGCTACTTTTGCTGGTTGCTGCCTGCCTGCAATTTGGAAGTTCCAATCTCACCAGACTCAAGGGTGACTCAGCCTTCCTGTCAGCCTCAAGATACCTTCCCCTTCCTGACTATCTCCTATTATTTCATTATTTCTCTCGGCTGTCATGGCAACGGTGGGAGGGGGGATTTTATATGGGAAGAGAGCTGGAGGTGTTTGCATTCCTTGCTGGGCTAGCAAGGGGAGGGGGGATTCTTGTCTTTAACTTTCTGTTTCCTGGCTATCTTTTCCTCTTTTGCGCAACTGCAAACTTTTATCAAAATATGTCAAGGTCATTTGACAAGACATCTCATCACCATCTGAAGATGACCACATGAGCTGTCTCAAAAGTTTTAATTGGAAGAATCATTTGAACTTTGGGGGGTGGGGACAAATCTATTTCTTTGTATATGCATTCTACCCGCCAATTTCTCAGTTTCGGAATTGCTTTGTAGCTACCACTTTATTTCCCAGTAAAAGGATAACTTTGCTCTACCCATGGAGTCTGAGTATTTTTTTCTTGGGATCTAAAAGGAGCGCATCCTGACATAATTCCGAAACTCCCACATCAGCCCACCCGGAGAAAACAGCAACTTTTCTTCCGAGGGGGTTTCATCCCATGTCGTCTCCAACCGGCGATGAAGAGGATCAGGGAGCTGTGGGGGGGCAGCCCGTGCCGCTGCCGGAAGGGTCGGTGGCTGACCTGCTGGCCGAATTGACTCTGGAAGAAACCCCAGCTGAGATGCCCAGATGGTCGTTGGGGGTTGGTTGGAGAGACCCTGAAGACCCCCCTCCTCCCAGGATCACTGTAAGACGAAAAGGTGCGAGGGGACGGCTTTGGCAGGAGGGGGAAGAGATGGAAGGCAAGCTGGATGAAGCCAAGAAAATCTCTATGGATGTTCCTGGAGAGCCCAGCACAATTCAAAGGTATGAGGGGGAAGAGGGAGCGAGATCAGCCCGGGGGAGCCAAGCTACCTCTACCCCCTTTGCCCAGCTTCCGCCGGCGCAACCGCCCGCTGACGCCCGGGGAGCCCCAGCAATAGGAGTGGCTCCTAGAAGACGCCCCCTGCCCCCCCTAGATGTAAAGTTTGGAGGAAATCCAGGAGATTTGGGATTTTTCCTGGTACAAGTTGGGAGTTATATGGCAGAATTTGAGCGGGAGTTCACCTCTGAAGCAGCCAAAGTGAGATGCATTACCAGAACCCTGGAAGGGATGACAGCAGATTGGGTGGTGACTTTGTACAATGACAACTCCCCCCAACTACAAACCCTCGATGTTTTCATGACTGCATTGAGGAGAAGGTTTGAGGACCCTCTGGCAGAGAGAAAGGCCAGAATCAGAATGAAGACCCTAGTTCAAGGGGGGAGATCGGTGGCAGACTACACCCAAGAATTCAGGCAGCTGGCACACCACATCCGAGGTTGGTCCCAGGGGGCCCTGGTGGAAGCCTATAAAGATGGCTTAAATGAAGATGTATACCACACGTGCATCTCCAGAAGGGATCCACGTGAGTTACAGTCATGGTACTTGCTGGCGGAAGAGGTGGACATTGATCTAGCCAGAAACAGACGCAGAGGAGGTCCCGCCTGGAGAAGACCGCTCCCCCCGTCTCCGGGAGACCTCAGGGCCCCAACCGAGAGGGATGGTGGCAGGAGCAAAAACCACGGCATGTTTCCGTTGTGGAAAGGAGGGCCACCGGATGGTGGATTGTCGAGTAAAGGTGAACTCACCGAAAGCGCGGGACCCCGGAAGAAGGCCAAAAAACCCCTCAACCAAACCCCGCGAGACCGGGCTGAAGACAGGAGAGGTTGTAGAGGTCGCCCTTTCGGCGGGAGAGGAGCTGGGACCTCCAACCCCACTCGACGAGAACGAGACAGATTCGGAAGATGACGTCCTGGTAAGTCCTAATCAAGGGCCCATGACCATCCCAATAAAGTTAAGGCAGCCCACCTCGGGGACTGAGGGAGTGATGATGGCCTTACTGGACTCGGGGTGCACGAGGTGTGTAATTAACATGAAAGTGGTTAAGGGGATGGGCATTGGACTGAGAACTCTAAAAACGCCCATATCCTTTTGCCAACTGGATGGGTCGGTGGCGGGAGGTTGCCCCGCACGTTTTGTAACCGAACCCCTAGAGATGACCATGGGAAAGCATCATGAGATCCTGTGTTTTATTGTGGCCCCTGGGATGGAACAATCTCTAATATTGGGATTACCATGGCTTCGGAAGTGGAATCCCCATGTAAATTGGAGAGAGGGGTGGATACGCATCCGCACCGATCGGCCACCGGAAGGGGAGGAGCAACCCTATCCGGAAGGGGAGGAGGAATCCCATTCAAAGTCCCAAGCACTCGCCGAGATAGCTTCTACGGGTGCCGAACACATGGAAGGAGAGGAGAAAATCCCGAAGGAGTATTGGGACTTAAGAGAGGTGTTTAGTGAAGAGGCTTCCGACGAACTCCCCCCCCATCGGTCGACCGATTGTAGCATTGAATTCCTGCCGGGAGTGACGCTCCCGAAACCGAAGATGTATCCGATGACACCGGGGGAGTTGGAGGAATTGAGGGCGTTTATTGACAAGAACTTGGAACGAGGTTTCATCACGCCTGCCAGACCTCGAGTAGCGGCCCCTGTGATGTTCCGCGAGAAGAAAGATGGCTCCAAACGTCTGGTAGTTGATTATAGAAACCTGAACGCAGTATCCGTAGAGAATATGTACCCCCTCCCTCTGATGAAGGACATGTTAGCCCACCTGGCAAAGGGGAAAATTTTCACAAAGCTGGATTTGAGAGAGGCATACTATCGGATCCGGATAAAGGAGGGAGACGAGTGGAAGACTGCGTTCAACTGCCCAATGGGGTGTTTCCAGTTCAATGTTCTCCCTTTTGGCTTACAGGGGGCGCCTGCTGTTTTCATGCAATTAATCAATCAAGTGCTTCACGAACATTTGTACAAAGGTGTTCTAGTATACCTTGATGATATTCTTATCTACACGGAGACAAGAAACGACCACGTGAAGTTGGTACGCTCTGTGTTACACAAGCTGAGGGCCGCCAAACTATACGCCAAATTATCCAAATGTGAGTTCCATCAAGAAAAAATCGACTACTTGGGATATCGTATCTCCCCCGAAGGAATTGAAATGGATCCAGAAAAGGTGCGAGCCGTTTTGGAATGGGCCCCACCGAAAACTTGTAAACAGCTTCAAAGTTTTCTGGGGTTTGCAAATTTTTACCGCCAATTCATCCCGTCTTTCGCAAAAATAGCTATGCCCATCACCAACCTCTTAAAAACAAAGGGGGAATTGAAACCAAAGCCCAGTCAACCATTGAATTGGACTATGGAGTGCCAAGCTGCATTTGAAAAACTTAAGAGACTTTTTGCTGCAGAACCAATACTGAAACACCCTGACATGGACGCCCCTTTCGTGATCCAAGCTGATGCAAGTGATGTAGCAGTGGGGGCGGTCTTACTCCAATTGAACGAGAAGGGAACACTACAACCATGCGCTTACACTTCTCGTAAATTCACTGAGACTGAGAGGAGATGGGCCGTTTGGGAGAAAGAAGCATTTGCAGTCCGTTGGGCTTTATTAGCTTGGAGGCATTTTCTGGAAGGTGCAAAACACCCATTTGAAGTGTGGACTGATCATAAAAACTTAGAAGCTTTAAAGACCCCCCGGAAACTCTCCCCTAAACAAGTTAGGTGGGCTCAGTTCTTCAAGCGATTCAACTTCTCCTTGAAATATATCCCGGGGGGAAAAAATTTTATGGCAGATGCTTTGTCTAGAATGCCTCAATACAACAGTATCCGAAAAGAAGTGATTAGGCCAATCGTATCCACTACACAACTGGCTGCCCCTGTTGTTACCCGCGCACAGAAAAGAAACCAGGAGAGAAATCTACCCACTGATATGATGGAACAGTTTAAGGAGGCTTTGAAGACAGATGAGTGGTTTCTGGCAAATGCGAATAACTGCACCATTCGAGATGGCCTAGCCTGGATGGGGGCGAAATTGTATGTACCACAAAACCTGAGAAGCCATGTATTGCAACAAACCCATGATTCCAAAGTGGCTGGTCATTTTGGTTTTGTGAAGACCTTGCATTTGGTAAAACGACAGTTTTGGTGGCCTTCCTTGAAAAAGGACATTGAGACTTATGTGGCGAGTTGTCCGATTTGCGCCTCAGCAAAAAGACCGCCGGGTAAGCCGCCAGGACTGTTACAGAATGTGGCCAGACCAACTGCCCCTTGGAAGGAAATTTCCATGGATTTTATAGTAGATCTACCTGAAAGCAGTGGACACACGGTCATTTGGGTAGTGACTGACTTGTTTTCCAAACAAGCTCATTTCATTCCTTGCTCAAAGATCCCTTCGGCGAAGACCTTAGCCAGACTCTTCATTCTTCACGTTTACCGATTGCATGGTGTACCTGAACGTGTAGTCTCTGATCGAGGAGTCCAATTTACCTCTAATTTCTGGAGGGAATTTCTGAAGTTAATAGGCTCCACCCAAAGCTTAAGCTCCGCCCACCATCCCCAAACTAATGGAGCCTGCGAGAGGACTAACGGAGTACTAGAGCAATACCTCCGATGCTACATAAATTTTCAACAAGACAACTGGGTGGATCTGTTACCTTTTGCGGAAGTGGCGTATAATAACTCTGTTCACAGTAGTATGGGGTTCACTCCTTTCAAAATAGCAACGGGGCAAGATTTTGTACCCATACCTGAACTGCCTGGTGAAAACCCAACTGTCCAGTCATTGAGTGATTGGATATCTCAACTTCAATTTAATTGGCCAATTGTTTGCAAAGCTTTGGATGAGGCACACCAATCTCATAAGAAATTTGCTGACAAAAAGCGAGCTCCACAGATGTCATATCAAGTGGGCGATAAAGTATTTCTTTCGACCAAATATTTACAAACTACTCAAAAATCAAAGAAATTGGGTCCTAAGTATGTAGGACCTTTCCCCATTGAGAGGATTATAAATCCTGTGACTGTCCAACTGACTTTACCAAAGACTCTTCGTCGTATTCATCCTGTTTTTCATGTTAGTTTGTTGAAACCAGAACGTACCTGTGCCTTGAGACCAATCCAATCTGATCCCCCTGTGCCAATATTGATTGAGGGAGAACAACATTTCGAAATTAAAGAAATTTTGGACTCTAGAAAATGGAGGGGTCGTACCCAATACCTTGTAGCTTGGAAACATTTTCCTCCTTCCCATTCTGAGTGGGTAAATGAAAAGGACCTTAGGGCTCCTGAACTTTTAAAGAAATTTCATGCCAAATATCCTGATAAACCATAGAAATGTACATAAATGTTAACATGTAACTATTTTGTTTTTCTTTCAGGGACTTATGTCCTTCTTCTAGGGGGTCCGAATGTCAGCCTCAAGATACCTTCCCCTTCCTGACTATCTGCTATTATTTCATTATTTCTCTCGGCTGTCATGGCAACGGTGGGAGGGGGGATTTTATATGGGAAGAGAGCTGGAGGTGTTTGCATTCCTTGCTGGGCTAGCAAGGGGAGGGGGGATTCTTGTCTTTAACTTTCTGTTTCCTGGCTATCTTTTCCTCTTTTGCGCAACTGCAAACTTTTATCAAAATATGTCAAGGTCATTTGACAAGACGTCTCATCACCATCTGAAGATGACCACATGAGCTGTCTCAAAAGTTTTAATTGGAAGAATCATTTGAACTTTGGGGGGTGGGGACAAATCTATTTCTTTGTATATGCATTCTACCCGCCAATTTCTCAGTTTCGGAATTGCTTTGTAGCTACCACTTTATTTCCCAGTAAAAGGATAACTTTGCTCTACCCATGGAGTCTGAGTATTTCTTTCTTGGGATCTAAAAGGAGCGCATCCTGACACTTCCATCCTTCCAAGGTAGGTAAAATGAGGAGCCAAATTGTTGGGGGCAATATGCTGACTCTGTAAATTGCTTAGAGAGGGCTGGAAAGCACTGGAAAGCAGTACATAAATCTAAGTACTATTGCTCTTTGTAACAGCACTAATTTTCAACTGCCAAGTAACCAGGATTCAAAATCATTCAGTCATTAAAGTACAATCATTGTTATAGGAAGTGTTTTTTTCATAAGTTGACCGAGAAAAGCAGTTGTAAAATCAAGTCATTCTCTGTTCCTATAAGGATCAGGTATTATGCATGAAAGAGTGTTTGTAAACATATATAAATGGGCTGTCTAGAGGCAACTACACCTCATTCACTAACTACTTTAAACTGCAGTTACAATAACTCATGGGAGGACCAGGAAGGAATCTGACTTTTTAAAGATATTTTTTTCCTGCCCCATTTCTGGATTTGAGTTTTTCTACAAAATAAGTCAAAAGAGAGGAACAATGTAAATCAAAACAGTTCAAGAAATTAGACAGGTCCTACAAAATAGGCAATAAGTGAAATAAGAAGAAAAAAATGAGAATGTTAGAAGAGCAAATAGAGGGTTTGTGTTACATCACCATCCCGAATGACTTACATGTCAATCTGAAAATAAGGAGCCCTGTTGAAAGGCATCGTTGTTGTACGGACTATGTTTGTTCTAGTGGTGATTATACTAATGAGATGGTCTCCTGGCCTGTAATAGCTCCATTGTTTTTCACTACGCGGGAGCTTCAAACTCAATGGGCACTTCATTCCAAGCCTCCCAGAAAATGGCTTGGATAGAAGGAACAGAAATAGAAGCAGAAGATCCATAATTCATAGGTCTGAATCAATCCCTTTCCTGTTTCTAAGGAAGAACAAGAAGAAGAGTTAGATGAATTCAAAGCACCTTCCCAACTTGGAAATGTTACAAGCTTTCATGAATCAGACAGAGACAAACCAAGCTTCACCTGGAAAAGACAGAAAGTACATTCAATAGCACAGTCCCTACCTGTTCCCAAACCTGTGCCACAATGTGTATGATTGAGGCATATATCCTTTTCTGATGCAAGATGTTGATTCTGTCTGATGTTTACCTCAGGGACAATCATTATAGAACAAGCAGATGAGATCTAAGAGGCCAGAATTTTGAAAATTACATAGAGAAGCAACTTCTCCTCTGGGGAGCCCAAACTTCTCCAGAGCTCCATTTCCAGAAGAGTAGCTGGAAAAAAGAAAATCAAAGCTCCATCCCTGGGGACACTGTTCTGTCGTGGTTGTGGGCCTTCCTGTCAGTTCTTGTCCAGAAAGTGATGCTGGATGAAGATAGTTCAACACCCAGATGACTTTTGTTGTTTTTCAATGTAGCAACATGTAAGTACCTGCAAAAACTTAAGAAAACAAATATCAGACCTCTACGGGGAGGAAATAAATAGCCTGACCAAAACCTATGAGAACCTAGAAGTTAAAAGAGAAGGAACATTATGTGATCTCAAATTCCCACGTAGCTGCAGAGACAACAATACAACACCAACCTGCTTCAAATTAACATTTCATCAAAGCACAGCAGCCACTAAATGTATTCTGAAAAGAACTGAAATGTCTCTACCAAGGAACCAGATCCACAGTAAGAGATTCCAATTAGATCAGTTAAACAAAGATTTGCTAGCACTACACCTGGAATTGAGCAGCAAAATCCACCCTCTACTTTGGGACAAGATAAAACAACTTACAACTTGGAGAGCTGAATCTGCAAGCATTTACAAACAGGAAAAGCTCTTGAAAAAATTAAAGAAATTAAAACATGACAAGAAAACCCCCAACAACTCACAACAACACCTGAAACCATTAATGTACAATGTTTCCAACAGAGAACTCACCAAAACAGAAACAGAAGGCCTAACCAAAGGATTCAATTATGCTACAGCACCCCAAAAAATCCCCACAGAATCCATCATATGTGCAATAGAATCCAGCCTAACTAAACTAAATACAGATGAAGCTGATAAAATAAGACACCAAGTTACCAACATCCTATGCACAAGCAAACCACCCAAAAGCAACTTGCAGCAAAATGAAATTAAAGCGCTACAAACCCTGAAAAGAGACAGCAGCATAATCATCCTCCCAGAAGATAAAGGGAATGCTACTGTAGTAATGGACAGAAAAGACTATGAAACTAAATTGACAGACCTACTCCAAGACTCCACATACAAACCCATAAAGACAGACCCAACCACATATCTGGAAAAATTAACCAAGAAGAAAATTATAACCAGCCACATAAGCAAAGAGATCCAACACAGGATCATACCCAGAGAGAAATCTTCCAGATGCCCCAAACTATACGGCCTCCCAAAAATACACAAAGAAGGCTGTCGTGTCCGTTAGGAAAGAGGCCAGGAGTCGGTGACTGCATTTCAAGCTCTTTATTCATATCAGGAACCGAACTGGGCTCCTAGGGAAAACTTGCGGCTTTTTATTTCCAAGCCGCGGTGGTCGTGGCCAATGGCACCACTTTGAATCTCCCGCGATTCGAATCCACCAATCGCGGGAGATTCTCAGCGAGCCAATAGGCGCAGCTCGCCTAACCAGTCCAATCGCCCCGTGCTTTGGCCAATCAAAGCATGGGGTTTTCAAGAATTCAAATGAAGGCACAGAACACCCCTCCCCTCTTGGTTTGGTCATACGTAACATAGTCCTGTAGGTAGGCAGGGCTCCGTATTTGTCTACTGGACCTGCGCAGGTCAGTTGTAGGTTGGATCCCGGACGGTTCGGTCGGGATCTCTGTGTCTCTTGACCTCGTCGTTGGAACTGCCTGGTATGTCTTGCCGGGCCGCTCTTCGCAGCTCCCTCCTGGGCTACCCAGGTTGGTTGAGCTGCGGTTTTTGCCGCTCCCACTCGGTCTTTCCGGGCTGGTCGAGCTGGCCTGGCTGTCTCTCCCTGGTGAGGTTCCGTGCTGGCTGCTTGCTGGTGAGTATGGCTGGTTTCTTTCTTCTGGGTTTTGGTTTCCGGGGTATCCCCTCCCCTCTTGGTTTGTGTTGAGGGGGTTGGTTGTGTTTGGTTGTGTGTCAGTGGTGTCTTTTTAGCTGTCCTCGATCTTAATTGATCGATGTGGCGTTTCCATGCTCGTCCGTCAGTTGTTTGTAACCGGTACGAGCGTGGGCCCGTCAGCTAGGTTATGGTTGCTGGTACCCATAGTGGGTCTCCGGTTAGGTTCTTTGCATAGACGGCATCGCCTGGTGCGAAGGCTCGGTGTTTGCTGGTGGAGTCTGGGGGTTTCTCTGGGTTATATGTGGGGTGTAGTCTATCGAGTGGGGATCTTATTTTCCTCCCCATTAGTAGCTCTGCCGGGCTTTTATTTGTTATAGTGTTCGGGGTTATGTGCTGTATAAAGAGCATTTTATTTATTTTGTCTTGGATCTCCCCGTGGTCTATTTTCTGGATGGTTTTTTTTTTGTGAATTGAACCAACTGTTCCGCCCTACCGTTCACCGCCGGATGCGCCGGGGCTGTCAGTGCGTGTCGTATGCCCCGTTCCGCTATGAATTTTTCGAATTCCAGCGAGGTGAATTGGGGCTCGTTGTCCGACACGAGGACATCTGGGAGGCCGTGTGTCGTGAAGAGTTTGCAGAATTCTTTGGTCACGGCCTCCGTGGTGGTGGTTCTCATGTTGCTTACTTCCAGCCAGTTGGAGTAAGTGTCTACGGTTATTGAGAACGTGTGTCCTTTTGTGGGCCTGGCGAAGTCTATGTGGATCCTAGACCAAGGTCCCCTGGGGGTTTCCCACTCTAGAATTGGTGCTGTGGGTGGGCTTGGTCTAGTTTCCTGGCATCGTTGACACCTTGCTACCCAGGCCTCGATCTGTTTGTCTATCCCTGGCCACCAAGCGTAACTTCTGGCCAGGGCTTTTGTTCTAATGATGCCCGGGTGCCCCTCGTGTAACTGCTCCAGTACCTTCCCTTGCAGTTTTTCTGGGATGACCACCCTATCCCCCCATAGTACACACCCTTTTAGTAACGAGAGTTCTGTTTGCCGGTTCCGGAATATTCTGAAAGTCTCATCATTGTCCTTTTCCGGCCACCCTTTCTCTACCCAATGCAACACCCGCGTCAGATGTTTGTCTTTATTAGTTTCTCGGGCAATGTCTGATGCGGTTATGGGTAGATCGGGTAGAGTCTCTATGCTGAGGGTGGTCGTCATGGGTGCTGGGTCAGTGTCTGGTTCAGGTAGTGGTGAGCGGCTTAAGGCATCCGCATGGGTGATAGTCTTACCGGGTCGGTGTGTGAGTCGGTAGTTGTAGGTGGCCAGGAATTCGGACCAACTTGTCATTCTGGGAGACAGAATGTTCCCTGCGAGGATTCCCAGCAGCAGCTTGTGGTCGGTGATGATGGTGAACGTCCGGCCGTAGAGGTACTTGTGAAACCTTTTCACTGCGGCAACAATAGCCAGGTCCTCTTTGTCCAGCTGGCTGTAGTTCCGCTCCGGTTTGGTGAGGGTCCTTGAAAAGAACGCAATGGGTGCTTCTTTTCCGTCGGGGAGAGTGTGGCTGAGGACAGCGCCGACGCCAAAGGGTGATGCGTCGCATGTGACGGCTAGTGGTAGGGTCTTGTTGTATTGGATGAGGACGGCATCCGAAGTGAGCAGATCCTTGGTTTTCGTGAAGGTGGCTTCCTCACATTTTCCCCAAGTCCAGGTAGCCGCCTTGTCCAAAAGTCTATGCAAAGGCTCCGCCGCGGTCGCCTTTTGGGGCAGGAAAACATTATAAAAGTTAAGTAGCCCCAGAAAAGCCTGCAGTTCCGTTTTCGACCTGGGTGTGGGGGCCTCTTTGATGGCTTTAATTTGGTGTTGGTGGGGTGAATGCCATGTCAGTCTAGGAGGTACCCCAGGAATTCGACCTGCTCTGTGTAAAGTTGGCATTTTTCCCTCTTCACCTTTAGCCCGGTTTCTTTGAAATTCATTAGCACCTCCCTTAGGCGACCCTCTAGTTCGGCCTGGTTGGCTGCTGATACTAGTACATCGTCGAAGTAGGGTACCACCCCCTTGATTCCTTGTAAGAGTCTCTCCATGAGGCTCTGGAAAATTCCAGGCACCATGCTGACTCCGAACTGGAGTCGGTTACATCGAAAGGCTCCCCGGTGGGTGACTATGGTTTGCGCCTCTGCGGATTCCTCGTCGATCGGCAGCTGTTGGTATGCTTGGGCCAGGTCGAGTTTCGCAAAAACCTTGCCTCCCCCAGTGAGTGTAGGAGATGTTGCACTACTGGGACAGGGTAAGCGCTTTGTTGCAAGGCGCAATTTAGGTTGGCCTTATAGTCCCCGCAGATTCTCACCGACCCATCCGGCTTGACTGACGTGACGATTGGGGTCTCCCATCGGGCATGGTCTATTGGTTGTAGGACCCCTTGCCTGATGAGCTTGTCAATTTGCTCGTTGATTTTTGGCTTGAGTGCAAAAGGTACCCACCTTGGTTTTAGGCGTTTCGGGGGAACGTTTGGGTCTAGGCTGAAGGATATAGGCGGCCCTCTGTACTTGCCTAGGGTGCCGTCGAACACTTCTTGGAAGTCCCGGGCCAGTTGCTGCTCCCAGTTGCCTTCGGCGATGTGGTCAATGCCTGTGACTTCGATGCTGAGCGGTGCGAACCATTGAAGTCCCAGCAGGCTGGGTCGGTCTCGATCGATGATGGTGAGGGGAAGTTTTTGCGGTGCGCCCTTTAAAGGTTGCTCTGAACTGTCCTGTTCCGACTACCAGGATGTGGTTTCCCTGGTAGTCTTTAAGGATTAGTCTTTGGTTTTCCAGTCCCCTTCTCTGGATGGTAGGCACCAAGCATTTAATTTCTTGCCAGGTGACCATTGAGAGGTAGGACCCAGAGTCCACCTCCATCTTGCAAGGTTCGCCTTCGATGCCTACCTCCACGTAGACCTTTCGGGCATCGGTGGTTGTTGGGTGGCAAATGATGACCGTCTGGTGTGCTTCTTCCCTCCGCCTGGTCTCGCCACCTCGTTGGGCTCGTTCGTTCCAGTCCCAACGGTTGTTGGCTGGGTGGTCTCTGGTCCTGGGTGGTGTGCTGTCCCGTCTCCACTCGTTGGGGTCCCACTACGTCTGGGGCTGTGGGGTTTCTTAAGGCGGCAGACGCAGGCGATGTGGCCCTTTTTGTCACAGTGCCGGCACACTGCATCGAAGAACCAGCATTCAGATCTGGGGTGGTCGCCTCCACAACCGGCACACGCGGTCCTCGACTTAGGACTCCGCCGGCTGCACTGGTCATGGCCTGCCTGGAGACAGTGGATTTCTTCCTCCTCATCTGAAGTACGCGAGGTGGAGTGGACTTTGCCATGGTGAGTGGTAGTTTCAGGTGAGGCCTCGGTCGCCCTTGCAGGGTGGTTGTTCGTGGTGCAGTCCCCGGCGTCCGGTCTCCGCATGCGGTTTGCTGACTGCCGGGTGGCTTCGGCTGCGGTGGCTTCGGTGATGGCATCAGCGAGGGTGATGATGCCTTTGGCCATCAGTCGACTTTGGAGGATGGGGTCCCAAAGGCCAAGCATGACTCGGTCCCGCAGGGTCTCGTCCATATGGGAGAACCCGCATAGTCTTCCTAGGCTCCGCAGCTCTGCAACAAAGTCACTGAGGCTTTCGCCCGACCGCTGGTCCCACCGATAAAACTCGTGCCGTTGGATGAGGATGGGCCCGGCTGGAGCGTAGTGTCTCCGGAGTGATCGCTCAAGGTCAACTCAGTCCATTGCGGTAACGTTGGCGGGTTTTGCTAGAGCTTTTGCCATTTTAAACACTGCGCGCCCGCAGTGCGTCAGGAAGACGGCTTGTTTCTTCGGTCCAGTGGCGTCCTTCAGGTCGCTGCATTCGAGGAACATGCGGAATCTCTCCATGTATGATTCGCAGTCCTCGCTAGTGGGGTTGAAGAGTATGGGTGGCGTGATGCTGGCCATCTCGTCGGTCTTGCTGGCTTCCGTCGGACACGTGCTTAGGGGTTCAGAATCAGAATCCCACCTTCGTCGCCAGTGTCGTGTCCGTAAGGAAAGAGGCCAGGAGTCGGTGACTGCATTTCAAGCTCTTTATTCATATCAGGAACCGAACTGGGCTCCTAGGGAAAACTTGCGGCTTTTTATTTCCAAGCCGCGGCGGTCGCGGCCAATGGCACCCCTTTGAATCTCCCGCGATTCGAATCCACCAATCGCGGGAGATTCTCAGCGAGCCAATCGGCACAGCTCGCCTAACCAATCCAATTGCCCTGCGCTTTGGCCAATCAAAGCGCGGGGTTTTCAAGAATTCAAATGAAGGTACAGAACAAATGCATACCTCTCAGACCCATAGTCAGCTCCAGAGGAGCACCACTACAAAACCTAGCTAAACACCTAGCAAAAGAGCTACAGCCCCATGCTGAAACAGCAGCTTCTCATGTACAAAACTCATACCACTTCTTGGAAATGATCAAAGATCTACATGTGGAGCAAGAAGATCTGCTTATAAGTTTTGACGTGGTTTCACTATTCACTCAAGTCCCAATAAAAGAGACCCTTGAAATCATCAAAAATAAATACCAACCAGCTAAACACCTCATGGAACTAACAGAACACTGCTTAACCAATACATATTTCATATACAAAGGACAAAGATACAAACAAATTGAAGGAATCCCCATGGGATCACCACTGTCACCTGTCATTGCAAACCTGTTCATGGAAGAATTCAAATCCAGAGCCCTGGCCAATGCCATCCTCAAACCCAAACTATGGTTAAGATATATCGATGACACATTCGTGACTTGGCCCCATGGACAAGAAAACCTAAACAATTTCCTAACACACCTATACAGCGCACACCCCAAAATCAAGTTCACCATGGAAACAGAAACAAACAAACAACTACCATTCCTAGATGTACTAATCTACAAAAAAAACAGATGGCACACTAGGACACACCATATACCAGAAGAAAACACACACCAACCGCTACCTCAACGCTCAATCCCACTACCACCCAGCACAGATAAACTCCGTGGCTAAAACACTAATTACTAGAACCAAACGCCTGGCAGACAAGACACACATGAAGACTGAACTATGCACCCTGACTAAAATATTGACAGCTAACAGCTTCAACAAAAGCAAAATCACCAACTTGATCCACAAAAACACATTGAGACATAATAGGGACCCAGAAGATGAACAGACCCATGGAAAGCTGTCCTGCCCTACATAAGAGGCACTACAGACAAAATTAGTAAGATACTATACAGACACCACATCAAGACTGCCTTCAAAACAGACAGAAAAATAGCAGCCATCCTCAGGAACCCCAAAGACAAAATTGACCTGGAAAACCAAGGCATACACGAAGTCCCCTGTGCATCATGCCTGGCAACATACATTGGAAAGACCAGTGGAAGAATAAGTACCCGCCTGGATGAACACAAAAATGCAGTCAAAAAGCTGCAACACACTTCCTCACTAGTCCAACACATGGAAGCCACAGGTCATAACATCAACTTCAATGGCACCAAAACCCTAGCCACTATGGAAAATCCCAGCCACAGAATCATCAGAGAAGCCATAGAGATTGAAAAAAGACCAGAAAGCATGAACAGAAGAGATGATTCCACCAGGCTGTCAATCATTTGGAAGCCTGCACTCACAAACAAAAAAAAATCTCCACACCACAAGCCAGGCAAACACCTGGGCACAAACAGATCCCCCCTGATACCTCCAGCTAAAACACACCCCAACCAAGCACCCAGATGAAACCCAGCTTCCTAACTAATGATAGCCATCCATTTACCCGAAGCCAAGCTGCACTAAAGGCCTCCAATAAAGTAACACAATGTTGCCAGCCAATCAAGATACAAAAAGAGCCCCCCCCCAAAAAAAACAGACAGAAGATATTAGAAGCAGAACACAGCAAACTCCAAGACCAATAAACACAGACCAAGACTCTCAACCAATCAGGAGGAAGAAAAAACCATTCTGACACAGCATAGGCTGCCTCAAATTTAAATCTGAAACCACTGTAAAAGTCTGACTCACAGACAAACACTATACAGAAGCCTGATGATGGCAGATGAGATTCTGCTCAAACGTTGCTACAACTTTAAAAGCACCACTACTATGACGTGGGAAAATACCCAAACAAAGCTGAATGCCATACACACACACACATATATATATTCATTATTTTCTGAAATTCTAGATATTCTATTATTGTGTTTTATCATCTAGCCATTGATAAAAAGGGTCCCAAATTTTATAAAATTGTTTATCCTCTTGTTCTCTGATTTCAAATGTAAATCTACTCATTTCAACACATTCCAATATTTTCTTAATGATTTCTTCCTGCAATGGTATTTTCTCATTTTTCCAGTTTTTGGAAAATACAATCCTAGCTGCTGTTAATACATTTACAATCAGGTATTTCAAATCATTACTATATATGTCAGGTAAAATTCCCAATAAAAAAATCTCTGGTTTCAAGTCTATGTGTTTCTTTGTCATTTTTTCCAACCACATGCGAATTTTAGTCCAATATTTTCTAGCGTCCTCGCAAGCCCACCACCTATGGTAATATGAACCAGGTATCTGATGACATTTCCAACATTTTTCAGATTTATTCTTGAACATTCTTGCTATTCTTGTCAGGGGGAAATGCCACCTATAAAACATCTTATGCAAATTTTCTTTATATGCTGTTGACATTGTCATTTTGTAATTTTGAGACCACAATTTTTGCCATTTCAGTCAATTTATCATAAAATCCTTCTATTTTTAAATCTTCATCATACCTTGAATGTATTTGCGCATATGAAAACCAATTCATCTTTATACCTTGTTCCTCTAAATTTTGCATCAATTTAAGCTCACCCTTTTCATCCAATATTTCCTTATATCTAACTGTTTGTTCCTTCTTATAAATTATAGGATAGGAAAATGCTTCAATAGTCGATAACCAAACTGGAATTTTCAAATAACATTGTCTTTTAATCTTCTCCCAATTTAACCACAAAGTATCCCGTATATGATGTCTTCTAAAATAGCCCTGTGTTTTAGTTCCCTTATACCATAGAAAAGCATGCCAGCCCAACAACAAATCATGTCCTTCTAGTGTCAACAATCTGGTCTTTCTTAATGTTATCCATTCCTTAGCCCACATCAAATTTGCAGCTTGATAGTATAACTCCCAACTAGGCAGACCAAATCCTCCTCGAATTCTAGCATCTTGTAAAAGTTTTAACTTTATTCTCGCTTTCTTGCCTTGCCATACATACTTCAACGCAATTTTATTTAAATCTTCAAAATAGTCTTTTCCAAGCCTAATTGGTATTGTTTGAAACAAGTATAAGATTCTGGGTAGGATATTCATCTTGATTGTTGAGATTCTCCCGATAAATGACAATTGTAAGTTCTCCCATTTCATCAAGTCTAACACTATCCGTTGTTTAAGTTTAATATAATTGTTCTCTTTTAATGTACTACATCTTGATGTCAAATGTATCCCCAAATACTT
Source organism: Hydrophis major (assembly GCA_033807585.1). Classification (NCBI taxonomy): domain Eukaryota; kingdom Metazoa; phylum Chordata; class Lepidosauria; order Squamata; family Elapidae; genus Hydrophis; species Hydrophis major. The sequence continues at coordinate 27,782,096 of CM066329.1, forward strand.
AACCTTATTCGTGACTTGAATTTTCAGCAGGTCTGCCAGTTCTTCTCTTTGTCTTAGTAGCATATTCTTTGTCAAAATCTTTGTTTTATCTTTGTTTATTTTCAAACCAGCCACCTCACCATATGTCTCTATCTTTTCCAATAATTTTGGAGCTGTGTCTAAGGGGTCTTCCAAAATAAAGGCCAAATCATCCGCAAAGGTTTGCAATTTAAATTCTTCCTTTTTAATTTTCATTCCTTTTATGCTTTTATAATCTCTAATATTTCTGTTCAACACTTCCAAAGTTAATACAAATAACAAAGGTGATAGTGGGCATCTTGTACCTTTTCTTAGATTGATAGAATCTGTGAATTCTCCCTCTATCATTTCCTTTGCCATTTGCTTATAGTATATGGCTTCTATTGCTTCAATAAATTTTCTGGTGAAACCCATCTGTTCCAGTAATAATAACATAAATCTCCATTTCACATTATCAAATGCCTTTTGTGCATCTAAGAATGTCAAAGCCATTTGCTTTTCGGGATGTGCCTCATAATATTCCAAAGTGTCCAGAATTACTCTCATATTGTCTTTGATTTGTCTTTTTGCCAGAAATCCATTTTGATCTGGATGAATAAAGTTATTTAAGTATTTTTTAAGTCTTTCTGCCAAAATTGAAGCAAAGATTTTATAGTCTGCATTTAATAGAGAGATAGGTCTATAATTCTTAATTTGCAATGGATCAGCCTCTTCTTTTGGAATAAGTGTAAAATAAGCTTCTAACCATGTTTTAGGTATCATCTTCTTTGACATAACTTCATTCATGACTTCTAGCAATGGAAGGCTCAGCGATTCTTGTAGTGTTTTATAAAATTCTGCCGGAAGCCCATCTGGACCTAGTGCTTTTCCATTATTTTGCTTCTTAAGTGCTTCAGTTAATTCCATCATTGTTATATTTCTTTCTGACATTTCTTCAGTCTCTTTAGGTATCTTAGGTAGATTAGCATTCTGTAAGTACTGTTTGACTCTTTACTCATCAATCTAAAGTCCATTTATATTCATTGTAATTGGTTTTTTCTCTTCCATAGTTATATTTTGTGCTTAGGTTTGTCAGCTCTTGTAGATCTTGGTTCATGTTGTTCTTGGATCTCCACCTGTCCACCTACTGCGCCTTCTTCTTTTTCAGTCCCCATTTGGTCCTCTTGGAATTCAATTAGTGAGATCTCTTTTTCTCCCTCTTCCTCTCTCCTTCCAAAAAATTCTGCGTAGAATAATTCTGCTTTCTCAATTGAATCAATTCTATGTCTCTGTTCTTGCCATTTAAACATTAGTCCTTCTGGAATCAGCCAACTATAATTCACCTCTTTTTTCAACAACATTTTAATCAGGAATCGATATTCTCTTTTCTTCTCATCTCTCTCACTTTTCTAGGTATTTGTTTTAAGACCACAATCTCCTTGCCTTTGTATTTCAACGTTTTCTCTCTTGCCACTTGTAATATTTGTGTTTTAATGTCTTTTTTTGTAAATCTGATATGAACTTCTCTTGGTAGGTTATTTCTCATCGCATATTTTGTAAAAACTCGGTATACCTCATCCACTCCATGATGACTGGGTGTAGCTAGGTGGTCGTGTGACTAGGGTGGCTGGGGTGGGCATGGCTAGGTGGTCATGCGACTGGAGAGGGCAGGGCAGGTAGCCATGTGAATGGCAAACCAAATTTAAGTGGCCCTCACTTAATGGACAGGACATTGCTCAGTGGCCAGTTGCTTAGCAAGTGTGTTTCCCAGTTTCCAAGGCATGGGTTGCATTGGAGAGGCCAGGGCAGGTGGCCATGTGAATGGAAAACCAAATTTAAGTGGTCCTCACTTAACGGCCAGGTCCTTGGTTAGTGGCCAGTTTCTTAGCAAGTGTTTTTTGCCAGTTTCCAAGGCCTAGGGAGGGGAGGGCAAAGCCAGGTAGCTATGAGGAGCTATATGGAGGGCAAGGTGAGGCGCAGGCCACTATGAGGAGCTATAGGGAGGGCAAGGCAAGGTCCGGGAAGGTGGCCTTTTGACTGACTGGGTGTCAGCCTCAAGATACCTTCCCCTTCCTGACTATCTGCTATTATTTCATTATTTCTCTCGGCTGTCATGGCAACGGTGGGAGGGGGGATTTTATATGGGAAGAGAGCTGGAGGTGTTTGCATTCCTTGCTGGGCTAGCAAGGGGAGGGGGGATTCTTGTCTTTAACTTTCTGTTTCCTGGCTATCTTTTCCTCTTTTGCGCAACTGCAAACTTTTATCAAAATATGTCAAGGTCATTTGACAAGACGTCTCATCACCATCTGAAGATGACCACATGAGCTGTCTCAAAAGTTTTAATTGGAAGAATCATTTGAACTTTGGGGGGTGGGGACAAATCTATTTCTTTGTATATGCATTCTACCCGCCAATTTCTCAGTTTCGGAATTGCTTTGTAGCTACCACTTTATTTCCCAGTAAAAGGATAACTTTGCTCTACCCATGGAGTCTGAGTATTTCTTTCTTGGGATCTAAAAGGAGCGCATCCTGACACTGGGCATGACTTGTATGTAAATATTATAAATATTTTCATAAATATTGATTTTTTTTATGAAAAAAGAGCAACTTTTACCCAAGAGCAGGCAAAGCAGGCAAACAGATTGAGCTGCTCACAGAATCACAGATTCAATTAGATATCTGTGTTCCTGCCATCGGCCAGCTGAGTCGAAACTGTTTCAGTGCTAAGAAAGGTTCCTCTCTGCTTAAAAGTAGAGTCAAAGATTTAAAAAGTAGCTTTAGGAATGCTAGGAATGTTGCACTTAGCAAAGAGTTCCACGAACAGGATACCCACCTCTGTAACAACTCAGCCTTTAAAAGAAAAGCATACTTTTGTTTCTCCAATTCTTATGTGACCATTTTAATCTAGTAGTTTGAATAAAACACCACCATAAAGTAATATAAGAGGAATTAGTATTCTGTGATATTCATGTGTTGCTAAACTGTAATTCCCAGGATACCAGTAATCAATGGTAATAGTCTTGGGCTCCAACAATTTTGGGCTGCCAGGGTGATTATCTAGGCACTTGAGGAATGCATTGTTTTCCCTGCTCCCCTTTCTGCTAGCAGCTTAAAAAACCAATGGAGTATCTTTTTAGTTGACACATTCAAGAGTTCAACCATGATCTCCACTCCTTTCCAATGTCCATCTGACCTGAGTTATATTTTTTATGACAATTATTTGAACCCCACAATGACTTCGGGTGCTCTGCTGGACCAGCTTTCAGATGGGGAGGCTTATGTTCCTACCTACAGTTGTGGAAAGCTGAAGGATGTTTGTCTTTGAAGGGAATAAGATTGATGTCTCTTCTCAAATTGGCACCATGTTGCCCCCTTAAAAATCCACAGCTTTGTGCACAATGTTTTATAGCCTACTTCCCATGCTCTGGAGGTCAGAAAGAAGTGCAATGAATGAGCTGAATTATTAGAAAAACTGATACTTCCTGTGCCCAGGTTTCTCTCTCCAAGAGCAGAAAAAACTTGCTTCTTCATAGCAACTCCCATTTTATAATAATTTTACTTTTCTTCTTGGTCTACAATAAAGCAGCTCACACTATTGCATATAACAGATAACAGACAATCAAAGTTGGAAGGGAGGTCATCTAGTCCAACCCCCCACCCAAACGGGAGACCATACATCATTTCTGACAAATGGAAGTCCAATCTCTTTTTTAAAGTCTCAAGTGATGGTGCTCCCACAACTTCCGAGGGCAAGTTGTTCCATTGGTTGATTGTTCTCACTGTCAGAAAGTTTCTCTTTATTTTCAGGTTAAATCTTCCCTTGTTCAGTATCCATCCATTATTCCTTGTCTGGCCTACAGGCGCTTCAGAAAATAGATGGACCCGTTCCTCAGCTTCGGTGGCCTAGAGGTGAAGCTCTCGCCTCACAATTGAGAGCCTGTGAGTTCAATCCTAGGCAGATCTCCTGCTCAAGCAGGGGGTTGGACAAGTTTACATCCAAGGTCCTTACCAACTCTGTTATTTACTATTCCCTGTAGCAGCCCATCAAATATTGGAAGACTGCTATCATGTCTTCCCTCTTTACTAGACTTGCCAAGCCCAGTTCCTGTAAACATCCATCTTATGTTTTTGCCTCCAATCCTCTAATCATCCTGGTTGCTCTTCTCTGTACTTTTTCTAGAGTCTCAACATCTTTTCTATAATGTGGCAACCAAAACTGGATGCAGTTCTCTACGTGTGGCCTTACTAAAGCTTTATAGAGTGGTATTAGTACCTTACTTGATCTTGATTGTATCTCTCTGTTAATTATCTCTCTTTGGCTGCTGCTGCACACAGCTGGTTCCTATTTAGCTGGTTGTCCACTAAGACTCCAAGATCCCTCTCACTGTTACTGCTATAGAGCCTGGTTTCAACCAGTCTCTATGTGTACTTTGCCTAAGTGTAAGACTCTACTTTTGTCTACATTGAATTTTGTTTTGTTAGATACGGCCAAGGGTTCTAGTGTGTCAAGATCCAGCTGGACCATATTGTTAACATCATCTTTTCACTCTTTTTCAGCTCAGCTCTGCTTTGGAAAAGCAACATTTAGTGGCACTCGTTTACGTTCCACTTCTGAAATTTGTTAAATATTTGTTGAAATACAGCATTTCTCTTTTCCTATTCAAACATCAATTTTCATTAGAAAGCTGGACAAGATTGCACAGAAAGATGAAAGACTCTCCCACAGGAGGAGATTGAAAGCATCTTGTCCATAAAACCACCTCATTAACTGTATGATGTGGACCAGGACGTGGGTATTTGACTAGTTCCAAGAAAGTGTCTATGGAGATTCTCAGCGATCCATGTCAGAGTTATCCCAAAGGTACTTTTTCAAGAGGCAAGTGGGTTTCTTATTTGAATACTTTCTTTCAACAGTTCCAAGAAGACGCCACACCCATTTGTACAAGTCAGGTTACCCTAATGACACAGAAAAATATCCAGGTGGCCTCAATGACTCTCTCAAAGAATGCAAATGACCAGATGTCTGCAATTATAAATCCTTCCATTCCCCACCATCCACTCAGATCTGAAGAAGCTTCTTGGATGAGAAGTAAAACATCTTCAAAGAAAGACAAGAAAATTCAATTGTCTTTTGAAAAAGCACCTTTGGGATAACCAAGACCTGGATGATTGGGAATTTCCATAGACATTCAGTCAAGACCAAATTGAGATCCTTTTTTTTTTTTCAATGAAATGTTTTTAATGTTAATTTAAAAAAAAAGAATTCAAGAAAGCACAAGAGGAATTTCCAACCTTCACAGGTCGTGTGTTTATTGAGTCTCTCTGAATGGTTTGAAATTCTTCTTCCCAGGTTTCCTGCCACCTGGGCTGAATTGTCAGTTCTAAAATATGTCTTCTGTCTCTTTTTTTTAAAACAAATTTTATTGATTTTCAAAAACAAACACAAACAAACAAAACATAAAACATAAAAACATAAAAGAGCTTTTTTGAAAGCAGCTTAATCCCGGGTTACCTCTCTTCATCAAATTCATGCTCATTTTATATACCACTCCATATCTTATTGCTATTCTACATTTTCTATATAGCTTCTCCACTCTTTTAGCTTTCTTAGTTTTATTTTATTTATCTCATCTCAGTTCAAATCATTATACTTATATTATTTGTCTGTCCTGTTTCCACCTGTCTATTATCTTTTCTCATTAAACAAAATTTCTCCTGTAATCACTGAATTTATAACACTTAGTATAATACATAACTTCCATTTGGATTCTGCTTAGTACATTCTAAAGTTACACACTATATTTTAAAAAGAGAAAAAATTCTTTGGACTGTTCAAAAGCAGAATATGGTGATGCATGAATTAGCACAACTTGTGACTGAGCATTTAGGGCCAATTTCACTTCTCCCTGACATTAATGGGACATTCAATCATCCCATTCTGTAGAAATTCTTTTCTAAAAATCGTATCATGTTCTATTAGCTGCTCTCTTTTTTAACTTATTTATAATAACTTAGTTGACTAGTTGTTGAATCCAGATTATACTACTCCTAATGTGATCTCGAGTCCAATATTGCAAAGTACATCAACTACAGATGAACGATGATACAACTAAAATAATGGAAATTTTAGGGCACCACCAACATATATTTTTGACATCAGCACAAGATTCTCATTTCACAAATATCATGTTTCAAAAACCTGATATCAGGTAGGCTAAAGGCCCAGGACAGATATACCATCTTAAGAATTCAAAAGAGCTGAGTGAACATCTAGGAATTCTACTAGATAAGGATGTGGAACAGAACCTTGCATTAGGCCTTTTAATCACTTCAACCAAAATTGTTGGTCTGCTTAGGTATGGAGAGCAGCTGGGAGCATTTTCAGTGTGGCTTGTTGGAAAATGCTGAGACTTAATATCCCCCTTTCTCACATTTCTTCTTTTCTTCTGCTTGTAAGCTGCTCCTTCATATTCAAGTCTGGCCTCAGAATGATTATGTAGCATTTAGGGATGAAGATGCAGCCAAGCAGCCCAGCACTGGAGGCCAAGATGGAGAAGATCTGCACAGCCACCATGTATTTCCCTTTGGTGCTTAGGTAGGTGGGCACAAAAGTCACCCAGACACTGCAGAAGACCAGCATGCTGAAGGTTATAAGCTTGGCTTCATTAAAAGCCCCAGGCAGGTTCCTGGCCAGGAAAGCCACTATGAAACAGATGGTGGCCAGGAAGCCCAGGTAGCTGAGGGTGATGTAGAACATGACAATGGAGCCTTCGTTGCATTGCAGGATGATCTCTCCAGGTTGAGAGTCAAAGTCAAAGTCAGGGTACGGGGGAGAAGCTCCAAGCCAGATGGAGCAAAGGATAATTTGGACAGCAGAACAAGAAAGGATGATGGAATTGGCTAAGCTCTTCCCCAGCCATCTCTTCACTCAGTTTCCTGGTTTTGTGGCCAGGAAAGCCAGCGCCACTGTGATTGTCTTGGCCAAGAGAGAAGAAATGGCAACTGAGAAAGTGATGCTGAAAACCATCTGCTGGAAAAGACAGGTGACTTTCCTTGGTTGACCAATGAAGAGAAAAGGAGACAAGAAGCAAAGCAAGAGGGAGACCAGGAGGATAAAAGAGAGGTCACGATTGTTAGCTTTGACAATGGGAGTTTCTAGGTATTGAAAGAATATAACTAAGACAAAACCTGAAGTTAGGAACAAGAATAGGGCAAAGGAGACCAGGATGATGCCCAGATATTCTTCATACAATAGGAAGGATACAGCTTTTGGAATACATTGAACTCGGTCTTTATTTGGATATTTATCTTCCGGACAGTTCATGCATTGATCCATATCTGAGAAAACAACAAAGCAACATTTCTTTAACCTTCTGTCCTTTTACATTTCAAGAAATACTTTCTTGCCACAACAGTTGATACCATAAGTATATTTAAAGAAGCATTTGCTTAGAATTGAACAAAAAAAATCTGGAGAATATGATTTTCTATCTCTATGTTTGTTTGTCATCTCTCTCTCTCAGACATCTATCTATCTATTTATCTATCTATCTATCTATCTATCTATCTATCTATCTATCTATCTATCAAGCTAGCTACCATAATCTATCATCATCCATCTATTTATATATCTTTCACCCATCAATTAGCTATCTATATCATCATTATCTATCTATCTGTCTGTCTGTCTGCCTGTCTGTCTATTTATCCATTTTTCTATCTATCTATCTATCTATCTATCTATCTATCTATCTATCTATCTATCTATCTATCTACCTACCTACCTACCTACCTACCTATCTATTTATTGTCTATCATCTATCATCTATTTATCCATCATCATCATCTATCTGTCATCCATCCATCCATTCATCCATCTATTATCATCCATCTTTTAGCTATCTAGCTATCATCATCCATCTATCATCATATATCCATCGTCTGTCTGTCTGTCTGTCTAACTATCTATCTATCTATCAGCTGTCTATCAATTGAGCTATTTATCTATCATCTATCTATCTGTCATAATCATTCATCTATCTATCTATCCATCCTTCCATCCTTCCATCCATCTATCTATCTATCTATCTATCTATCTATCTATCTATCTATCTATCTATCTATCTATCATCGATCAGCTATATCTATATTGCTAAGGTGTATCAAATTTGGGGAATTTCTAGGAAATGAATAATTTCCTCCGAAACATGCAGATATTTGACAGGAAGCTACATTATTAGAAACATCCTGGGTTCTACACTTTTTAATATACTGGATCCCAAAAATGTTTTATCTTATAAGACCTAGTTAACTTAAAGAGAAGACTAGTCCTGCAAGTAAGCAGAAATGGCTGCTGGCAGCAATGGTAAAATGTGTCATATGAGGTGCAGTCATAACTGTCCACTTCATTGTGGAGCAGCAACACCTTCCAAGTAAGCCTCAAGGGGAAGCCTATGGAGAATGCATCAAAATTAGCCTTTTATTATTATTTTAGGTGGACCTAAAATAACCCTTGAGTTTCAAAGAGTGTTCCTAGAAATATAAACATGGAAGATCACATTTAAAAATAAAAACAGAGGAGATATTGAGTCTGGGTGTAATAAAGTTTGCTCAATATTTCACACTTCTGTCTCTATCCAGCTTCTCCTTTAAGAATTTTTTTTTTTTTTACTATTCTTTAGATCATAAATTGTGCAGTATGAAAATTAACAAGAAAGCAGCTAAGCTTCAAACTGTATTTTTAATCTGCAGTTCCATAAAAACACTCTGGATGAATCCACTTCTACAAGCCCTTACATTATCTTCACCCCAAGCACCTTCTTCAATAGAGATGGTCCCCTCTGGACAAGGAATGCAGTCATAGCAGCAAACTGGCTCTCCTTCTCGAGCTTGCTTGACAGATCCTGGTTGACATTTTTCCACACATTTGGACTGAGGAACAGACTAAGCAGAAAAACAGGGAATTAAAAAAAAAAAAAAAAAAAACCCGTTAGCACTAACCAGCCTGACATGCTGACATGTTCTTGAAATAAGATTTAAAGTGACTGCTCAGTTTTGATATGATAAAGATGTGAGGTCATTAGAATGTCTCTCAAAAAAAGTGAGCCAGGGAACTTTTACTGCAGCATCTGGGTGATGGATACGAGTTGTCAGAAGGACATATTTATTAGGCTTAACTAGGTATACAAGACAAGATCCTTTCTGCTGAATAACTTCAATAAGATAACAACAACAGGCATGGAAGAACAAATTTGTTCCACGCTAATTGAACAATAATATATCTGAATTACAAATTTGTATAATTAGTATAAAACTAATACAAAGTTTGCTATTAGTTACATTAAGGGACTTCATTCCCCCCAAAAAAAGACTTGAGGAGGCTAACAACCAAGATGAACATTTGCATTCCAGGGACTTTCAGATAAGGTGGTCTCTTGTTGAACTAAAGGCCAAATCTAAGTAGAAATTCCTTTCAATTTGTCCCTCATTATATTGGAAATAAGGAAAGGCTTTTCTCTTCAAATTTCTAAATTCTATCATATCACAAGACCTAAAATGGACACCTAGCATGAAAAACGTCATCAAAAAAGCACAATAAAGAATGTTTTCTCTGCGCCAATTCAGAAAGCTCAAACTGCCCAAGGAACTGCTCATCCAGTTTTACAGAGGAATGATTGAGTCTGTCATCTCTCTCTCTATAACTGTCTGGTTTGATTCTGCAACCCAACAAGACAGACACAGACTTTAGAGAGTAATTAGGAACTCAGAAAAAACAATTACTGCCCACCTGCCTTCAATCGAGGACCTGTATGCTTCACGAGTCAAAAAGAGGGCTGTGAAAATATTTAGAGACCCCTCACATTCCAGACAAATACTGTTTCAACTCCTACCCTCAAAATGGTGCTATGGAGCACTGCACACTAGAACAATTAGACGTGAGGACAGTTTTTTTCCCCAAAACCATCACTCTGCTAAACAAATAATTCCCTGAACACTGTCCAACTATTTACAAAGTCTGCACTACTATTACTATTATTCTTCTCATCACTCCTTATCACCCACCCCCTTCAACTTGTGATTGTATGACTGCAACTTTTTTGCTTGTATCCTTACGATGTATATTGACTGTTTCCTAGTATGATTTGATTGCTTATTGTATGCTGTGACTATCAATAAGTGTTGTACCTTATGATTCTTGACTCTTGATGAATGTATCTTTTCTTTTATGTACACTGAGAGCATTTGCACCAAGACAAATTCCTTGTGTGTCCAATCACACTTGACTAATAAAGAATTCTATTCTATTCTATTCTATTCTATTCTATTCTATTCTATTCTATTCTATTCTATTCTATTCCATTCTCTGTGTGAAAGTCATGTTTCAATGCTTCTGTTTTCTGGGTCAGAGTATTGCAGAACATCATTATAACTCCATGGTTACTCAAAGCTTTGGACCTCCTTCCTAAGAGCAGAAGGTTTATTGCTCTTTCTCACTGGGTGAAAAAGAGGCAGGGATAACTCTGGCCAGGTCTGAGTTGCTTCAATATATCTTTATTGCCATTTCATGGGACTCTCACCCCAACAAGAACAAGATGAATCCTGATTACAAAGCTTATTTCCCACTGGAACCAAAAGGGCCTTCATCTAGTTTAAATTCAATTTCATGAACTCAGGCAGTAATCCACAAAATTGCCTTCTTCTTTTACAATCAGAGGACAACCTGAGGCTATCATTCCTAGCACTTGAATGTCTTTTACCATTTTTCTCCTGGCTTCTCCATTGCAACAATAAGCCATGGTGAATAAACTTAACCCAATGAAATGGCTCGCAATCCTTTGGAAAAGAGAGAAAAGACATAAATGTTTCTCTCACCTTGTTGTGCAACTTTAGCCATGACAAAAGATCTTGGTTGATAATAATTTTCTTTCTTTCAAAAGTCACCATTTTCTTTTTGATGACAGACTTCTTAGGGAAATACACCCAGCTCACAATCTTCAGGTTAGCTGCTAAATCTCCATTTTGGTCCAAGTACAGTTGGTATATGGAAAGATTGAGAAACTCATTCTTCTCCAGAAAGGGTTGAAACTAGAATGGGAACATCCAGAAATTTTAAAAGCAGTAAAAATGGCAACTTATCCCTTTTTGTTCTTTCTTCTACTACGGTGGTCTAATTTGTAAATAGTCCTGTTTGGGAGAATAGGTTTTAACACTAAAAATTAAAAACAAAAATTGAGCAAAATTTGTCAATAATACTGACAATTCCTGTATTAGACATATTATATGTGGAAAAAATATATGTATTTTCCTACTATACCTAAGAAATTATAGAACCGAAGAAACTTCATTTTTCTTCTTAATTTGACCTTTCTGAAATTTATCTGAATACTTATATAAGTACATCATTTTTTTGTAACTTGTTATTCTGCAAAGTTAAAAATATTATGTTCTTAGCTGAAGTGGGGATTTTAATTTGGCTTGAGATTTCATGTCAGGAATACTAGGTCATCCTGGCATTGTTTTTGTGATGGAAGTCCCTAGAAATCCTATGTGTGAGAAACAGGAAGGATTATGTAACCTTTTATATGTGGTATATTATAAATATTTGTAACCACCTGAAAGGCAGTGTCTCCTTTCTCCTACTTGTCTGGGAGTTGGCGCATAGTGCTTTTCAGCTCTCCGGGCGGCACTGCTGAGGGTTTTTTCACACATGCGTGTAGTGCGCATCAGACGCACATGTTTCAAAGGAAACACACACATGCAAAACCATCACCAAACTGGTAGTAACACTGGTAGAATCCTACCCCTGCTTGAGATTCCCCACCCCTTGTATGTACATTATCCAATAGGAAACACCCATAGCCAAGGATAATCAATCATGCTCTCCAGTAATCTTGCACGCCAGAAGCTTTGGCCACCTAGCAATATCTATGAAAATATTTACGGTATACATTATTCCCCCCACTCTCTTTCTTTTGACAACTCAAAAAGATCAGAGAAATATTTTGGAGTTGACACCCTTGCTTTGTCAACTGTACCTGTGGGAGGGAGAGATTAAGTGTTTTTCTGGTGAGACCAGTCTATTCGGGCAACCTGGTCTACCCAAATATGGGATGGAACATACTGTTTTCACTTTCACCTTTCAGCCCCAATCCAGGAGCCTTTGCAGGCAGTTGCTTCTGTGACAAACTATTTTCTGTTAAATTTAAATTTACGAAAAAGAAATGACTGCCCATTGTTTCCTGATATACCATTTAATGTCTTAATGTATAAGTTAAAACCAGATATAAAATTCAAAACACATCTTAATGGTTTCTCAAGATGGGCTAAAGAAAGTCTGGATGGAACTTCAGAGCAAGACAAGTACGAAGTCTTCCACATAGAAGGGGAAAAATGAAACACGGAGCAAGAAGGATGAGGGATTCCAAATTTGATAGTTGTGAAAATGATCTCAAAATAGTAGTAATTGCAAACCAAACATGAATCAGCAGTGTGATATACTAGGAAGAAAGCAAATGCATCCAGAAGAACCCCAGGAAGTGAATATTGGTTGTAAATGGAAACCCCAAGTGCCCCTTGCAGGAAACATACTTGGACAAACACTGGATGAGAATTTAGGGAACAGTAACATAGCCAATGAAGAGATTAAAGGTGTCAATGCGTAAAACATTCCTATGCCTGTTTTCAAGTTGCCATAAACAAGGGAATGGTGGGAAATCTGAAGGAGCAGTATGGCAATACAACCAGAAGTACATTCCACTATTATTTTAAAAAGATTGCAGCTAGGCTACTGGATCTTCTGGCTTCGAAAGTCCTTCATTGGAGAAGGTGATTTATGACACCTGGTCTGTGAATGTGCTTCATTGGAGAATCTGATTTATAATACACCCAAGGGTGAGATGGAGGAAAGAGGGTCACAGGTAACTTTGAATTATATATGCCAAAGTTGGCTTCATGTAGAGTAATGCCAGCATGTTGCTCCTAATAAATCTTTTTTTTTTTTTTTGAAGCTTGGCTTTAGGCTGATGATTTAATTAGGGAAATTGCCGATCTCTGACAAAAAGAGCTGCCTTTAACCTTGAGGATAGACATCAAGAAGAGCCACCTTAGTCGATTGGAGCAGAAAATCAGGAGTTTGGGAACACCTGTTTCAACAAATACAATCTAGGAGCCACGATTGCAGTAATGAATCAGCTTCAATAGTTTCAGTACATGCCAGGCCCCACGGCCTCAAAGCCTCACGTAGGCTGCAAACGTGTACCAGGAACAAAGAACATCAATCAGCAATACAACACCATGGGCTATTAACTGGACTGCAAGCGTTGATTGGCTACTTTGTACCTACTAAAACTGACCATATAGCACTTTGATTTGATGCTACTATGTGTCCACTAATATTTCTGCTCATGTAACATAATGATTGGATAGAATTCACTGCTTGTGACGTGTTACTATGTGTTTTTAATAAAAGAGCTTCCAGAGCTTGTGATCGGGGCAGCTCACCCGAGATAGAACCAGCCTGGTGTCTTTCTTGATGCATTCGACCACCCAGTGAGAAGCCTTCCAAATGCAGAGCAAAGCCGTATCTGGTGACCCCGACGTGATCTGTTAAAAGAAACGGGTGCATCTGTCTTCGACTGCTTATCTCATCCGGCTGGACGAGCCAGTTGCAACTCAGGGACGCCATCTCGTGTTACGGATCTCTCCCCAGGAATCTTCCCGAAAGAAGACATCCTCCCTTCAGGTGAGTATGGGTGGAAAGTTCTCCAAAGCGCAGATAGCACATTTGCAGGAATTAGGAGAATTAACGAAGAGCTCAATTCTTATTCTTAGGAATCAGGGCAAAATGCTCCTGGTTCCAACTAAAAAGGATCTTATCACCTTTTTGACTTACATCTATACACAATGTCCAGCTTATCTGGAGAAAGGGTCCTTGAAAGTCTCCACATGGGAACATTTGGGTGACTATTTTCATAGCAATCCCAGGGCTCCGCCAAAGATTCTGACCACATGGTGGATATTCATGGAATGCTTAAAAATCCATGGCTCAGCACTGACCAAGGCCCCCTCCCCTAAGGAGGGTCCTCCTCCTTATACAGCTGAAACCAAGACTAAGGGCGCTGTCCCGTTAGAAGCTTCCTCCCCCACTGCTCCTGAATCCATAAATCCTCCTAACTCAAATCCAGAGGAGGATCAGACACCCATGGGAGTGATCGCACAAGCCATGGCGCAGGGATGCAGGGAGGGCTCTCTTACTCTGGAGGAGCTCTCTCTCTGTCCCATTGAATATATAGGGGATGGAGCCAGAAATATGGTGCCAAGACTTGAATCTTTGCCCATGAAATTAATTAGAGATTTAAAACAAGCCGTGGCCATGTACAGCATCCAGGCACCATATGTCAGAGGCTTCATTAATACCATCATCACCTCCTTTTTTATGTTACCCCAAGATTGGAAAGATCTTTTCCATATGATACTGATGGGACCGCAGTATGTTGTTTGGGAGTCAGACTTTCACGCTGAAGCTGAAAAATTTTCCCGCGATCGGGGCGCAGCTGCGAGAGCGGATCAAATTTTTGGTATGGGCTGATTTATGGACTTAACAGCTCAGATGGCACTCCCACCATGTATTCTTGCCCTTATCAGTATCATAGCAGTCAAAGCCCTTGACAAGGTTGATGATTCTACCTCTGGCATCGTAGGATCTTTTTCAAAAATTACTCAAGGCTCACATCAGCCTTATGCTGAGTTCATAGAGGAACTTCAGAAAGCCATTCAGAGACAAATCTCAAATGAAGAAGCTCGTAAAGAGCTTCTGTTAAAACTGGCCGTTGAAAATGCTAATGAGGATTGTAAGAGGATTCTGCAGCCTCTATCTGCCCAGGGGGGGGCTTCCCTCTCAGACAATCTAAAGGCTTGCAGAATCGTGGGAACTGTCTCCTACAATATGGAGCATCTGGCTATGGCCTTGCAGCAAGCAAATTCTCAAAACAGGCCAGCCGGAAACTGCTTCAATTGTGGGAAGCCAGGCCATTTCAAAGCACAATGCAGAGCCAGAGACAACACACAAAACAACACCAAGCCTAAAACGATATTCCCAAGGTGCAAGAAAGGGTACCACTGGGCAAACCAGTGTCACAGCAACATTCCTTAGCCACAGGGAAACTAGAAGGGGGCAATCAGCCAGCCCCGCTCCAAAGGCTGACTCCATATCTTTCCAACTAATTGCCTCCGAAGATATGGAAATTGACATCCTAGGCACTGTTTACTTTCTCCCCACATGCCTGAAAACGATCCCTCCTGCCATGATACCCCTCATAATTTATCCCATCTGAGACCTCATGGCAAGGGGAATCATTGCTTCTCCGTTTCTGAGAGATTCCGATGACTTTTCCTCAGTGGCCATGGCAGTAATTGGAAATACTCCCACAAAATTTAGCAAGGGAGAATTAGTAGCAACCGCTATTCCGGTACCTGTTAAAAAGGCTGATGCATGGGCATTTACTGTCCATCAGACAGTGGAACAAGCCAGGCCTGTGTTACAATTCACAATCCGTAACAAAGTCTTTTCGGGTCTCTTAGATACTGGAGCTGACGTAAGTGTCATCCGAACGGCTGAGTGGCCGGACGATTGACCTTTGGAAACTGCCCCAGCTGTTCGGGGAGTGGGAGGAGTTCAGCATGTCCACCGTAGCAAACACTGGATACCGGTGAGTTCCTCTGATATTTCTCGCACTGCCTACCTCCAACCCTTGGTCCTTCCGCTATATACTAACCTGTGGGGCCGTGATCTTATGTCTCAACTTAACGCAAAACTCATTATCGATTAATGGAATCTTTTGCTAGAACTCCACTGTGGCTACAATTAAAAAGCACAGAACCTGTTTGGGTAGATCAATGGCCCCTCACTATAGACAAACTAGAGGCCTTGCAATCACTTGTTCAGGACCAAATTGTCAAAGGGCATGTTGAACCATCTGTCAGCCCATATAACACCCCCATTTTTGTCATAAAGAAAAAGTCAGGAAAATGGAGGCTATTGCAGGATCTCCGAGCCGTGTACACTATAATAAAACCAATGGGGGCACTACAGTGTGATCTCCCAAATCCCAACATCATCCCTGAAAAATTTGATCTAATGGTCATTGATTTAAAAGACTGCTTCTTTTCTATCCCTTTGTATGAATAAGATCGTGCCTTATTCGCTTTTACACTACCTCGCTTAAACAACTCCTCTCCCTCCTTCCGCTTTCAGTGGAAAGTCCTACCTCAAGGTATGCTCAATAGCCCCACCATGTGTCAACACTATGTCAATAATGTCTTGCTACCCTGTCATTTTGCTTTTCTACAATTTCTGGTGTATCACTACATGGATGATATCCTTGTTGCAGCTCCTGGGCCACCGGGTATGGTGTTCACTTCATTTTCCTTCCTGAAAGCTGTTCTTGCAAAAGGAGGCTTGCACCTAGCACCTGAAAAGGTGCAAGTACTAACTCCATATGCATATCTGGGTTATAAAATGCTTTCTGCTACTGCCTATCCTTCACTTCCCTCTCTGTCTCTGCGTTCTAAACCCACCCTGGTTCAACTTCAGCAATATCTGGGTACCGTAAACTGGGCTCGACCTTTCCTGTCTTTAACCACTGATATTCTTTCTCCATTGCTTGAAGCCCTTACCTGGGGGAAAAAGCCTGCTGACATAATATCCTTGCAGCAACCTCAGCTTCAAGCAATAACTCAAATAGAAGAGAATATCCGAAAAATATGGGTAGACAGAGCTGCTGCCAATACTCCTCTAGATATGGTCATTTTAGCCACCCTGAGGCTTATGACCGCAACAGTAACTCAAAAGGACCAAAAGCTCCACATCGTAGAGTGGATCCATCTCTCCCATACGCCACGATGCTCCATCACTTCCAAATCAGCTCAATTGGCTCAATTGATCACAAAAGGCAGGAGTCGTGCAAAATTACTTATGGGAATAGATGTCTCCACACTTTTCATCCCTTTTTCGCTTCAAATATGGCAAATATGGCCTGGACTAGTTTCCTGCCACCCACCCGCTGATCCACGTTTTCAAATCATTCGGACAATACCCATTTCTTTCTCCTCTCCCATTAGCAAAAGGCCTTTGGTCAACGACTTGACTATATTTGCTGATGGCAGTAGGGAATGAGGGGCATGCACTTGGCAAAGGAATGGAGTGTGGCACACTAAAAACACCCCTGTGCAAACATCACCACAAAGGGCTGAGCTTGCTGCAACCATATTAATCCTCCAGAATTTTAACGAACCCCTCAACTTAATCCTAGATAGCCTATATGTTACCCAAATAGTCTCTACTATTCATGATTCTTACCTCTCTCCCGCTATTGATAAAAACCTTCTCTCTCTTTTTGTTACATTGCAACACCTTGTTGCACAGTGTCAGCACCCCCTCTTTGTAGCACACATCCGCAGCCACCAACCCTTCCTGGGAATTCTCCAGGAAGGCAATGATGTGGCTGATCAAGGGGCTGCAGGTATCATGACCGCACACACATTAACTCCTTGGGAGAGCCATTCATATTTCTATCAAAACACTAAAGCTCTCATGAAACATTTCAACCTCACTATGGCCGAAGCCTCAGCCATTAATAAGCAGTGCCCCACCTGCAGTCAACAAGCCCATTCCATTCCCTTAGGGGTAAATCCCCGCGGTTGAAAGCTTGTGAAATATGGCAGATGCACGTTACTCAGTTTCCTCCATTTGCCCCCTGGAAGTATCTGCATGTCATAATCAATACTTATTCAGGGTTCATAATGGTGACCCCGCAAAGAGGAGAAGCCTCCAAACATGTCATCAACCATTGCATTTGCACCTTTGCATCGTTGGGACGCCCAAATGAAATAAAAACAGATAATGGTCCTGCATACACTAGCACAGCTATGTCAGAATTTTGTGCTAAGTGGTAAATTACCCACAAATTTGGGATCCCTTATAACAGTCAAGGACAAGCCCTGGTAGAGAGAGCCAACTTAATGTTAAAAACAGCGTTAGAATGACATTTGATCAAAGGGAAAAAAGCCCTTGGCCTCCTGGCGATGCAAGACACCCTTAATCTCTGTCTTTATACACTTAACTTCATCAATCTCTCCGGCACCCCTGCTACGATGGCAGCAGAGCGACATTTTTCCTCCCCTCCTTCCCCTAATTCTCCCAAACCACAGGTATACTACCGCCAACTGCCAGACCCTACTTGGAAGGGCCCTGCTGCTCTCCTCACCTGGGGTAGTGGCTACACAGCTATCCAGCTTCCAGATCATGTCCTGTGGGTTCCTGGATGACACGTCAGACCATACCACCCCAAGGCAGAAAAATCACCACCCGCAGACATATCAACATGATTTGTCTCGTTGCCTTGCTGACCCTCTTCCTCCTTCTTACCGCACATGCCTCCAAGGTCTCCATTCCATCTCGAGTGACGTACTTCATGCCAGGCACCCCCCTCCTGCTGACCTGCACTGCATCTGGGGACATTTCCCCCCCCACCTCAGATGATCGACACTCCCTCAGCCATGGCTCCATATCTCCTGCAATGCTTCTTTCCGGATCAACACCTTTGAACACCCTCCTCGGACTACACTTCTCATACTTCGTCCTACTGCAACCACCTATTATTGCTCTGGTCAACGCCTCTATGATTCCATACGCAACATTTATGAATCCTGGACAGTCCTCAGACCCCGTTCACCTCGTCATCATCACAGACAATTCGCAAATCAGCCTGACATTCATGTCCAGGCCACCCCTTTTCTACATTGGGTTAAGAGATTGCAGAACCCCACCAGTGCCTCAGATGGTTGCATCCCCTGCCTGACCAAAACCATGCAAGCAGGCTCCATTCAACTAACTCTCATCTACCATACCCAACACCCGCAGAAGTGCTTTCCTATGGGAAAAACTTGCCAAAACAACGGGACCATGTACCATCTATGTAAGAAGAACTCAAAAACCATTTGCTACAATCCCAACACAGCTATACGTCTCAACGTTACATTATGGGCAGGACTTCCAAAAACCTCCAGCAGATCTGATCCTGAGGGGGAGGGAAAACGTTACTACCTAAACCACACCACCGTGCTCAAGGATGGTACTAACCCAATTGTTTTAATCTTTGATGTTTGTATTGCTTGTTCTAAACCAGGGGGACATTCATGCGGATCAGCTGACTGGAAAATAACGTACACCCACAATCATAAATATTTGTGTCATACGCCCATTAACTGGGCCATAGGGAACCCCAATCAATGGATCCCTTGTGGAGGTTCCGTTGAGTGCTCGGGTTGGTCTTGTGTCTGTGATTATACCGGGGGAGGGTACTCAGGCTGCAATCATCTGTCACATTTCAAACGAATATCAGGGTCTACCACAGACAATAAGGTAGAAATCACCATCTCCAGGCAATACCCTGCCTTGGATACTTATGGTATAGGGATTGATGGCACAGGATCAAATCCAAACACTTACATTACCATAAAAACTGAAGTAATATATGAAGGTAAAGAAACATTGTTGGGATGGTCGGTATATAATAATTTAAGGAAATTAGAAAAAACCCCTGATACTAGTATTATTGCAAAAAACTTGTTCATGGATATGGCAGAAAAAATCACAAAACAACTTGCAATAATCAATTGTTTTGTCTGTGGGGAAATCACCACAGGAGAACAATGGCCTTGGCAAGCCTTAGAAGCCTCACCATCACTGTTCAATAACATGTCTTCTGTAGGAAACATAACAGCTAGAACAGCTTCCGATCCACTTATCTGGACAATTACCACCAACTTAATTGGTAGAAACTGCTTTTTTCGAAATGGGTCAACTCCAGTAGGACACTTCCTTTGCTTAGGTACATGGGATAACTCCTACCAGACTTGGACTGCACCTGACAATGCTACCACCACACCTGCAAAATTCAACACCTCCCTCCTTCCTTATCTCAATGACACAACATCTTCCCAAGAATGGATAGCCCCAAATAACATGTATTGGATTTGTGGTAACCTAGCCTATCCATCCCTTCCAGCAGATTGGCAAGGATCATGTGTATTGAGTGGATAAGATCTTCCTTTTCCCTCCTACCGATCTCCATTAAGCAAGAACTAGGCATCCCTTTGTATGATACATTATCCCGCAAGGAAAGAGACACCGACAATGCCTTGAGAACACCCATATATATGATTAATAGAATTATTACTTTACAAGCTGTTTTAGATTTAGCAGGCCAACAAATAGACAAAGCTCTAAACACTCTAGCAACTGCTACAGACAAATTACACACAGCTGTCTACCAAAATGGCTTAGCTTTAGATTACATACTAGCCAAAGAAGGAGGGGTGTGTGGTAGGTTCAATCTTACAAATTGTTGTCTTCAAATTGATAAGGTTGGCAAAGTAGTAGCACAATTAACAACTGAGATGCGACAATTAACCTATAATCCTAGTCAAGTATGGCAAGGTATTGATTTTAAAAATATTTTTAGTTCCTGGTTCCCAAAACTACCAGGTTTACAAGCCATAGTAGCTCTCATAGGTATGATTGCTGCAGGATACGTTATTCTTCCATGTGTGTTACCAATTTTTATTCGCACTATCACCAATAGTCTGTTTTTATTAGCTGAAAAGCGCGCCATTGCACAGATTAATGCCCTCTGGGAAAAAGAACCTCTGTACAAAGTCTTACCATCAGAGGACCCTGATGCATGCACTCGCACAAGTTTTTGCATGGGCAGTGACAAAGCTCCAGAAGAATTTCTTCCATATAAAACTAAAACAGAGGTGATGCAGTGATGAATCAGCTTCGATAGTTTCAGTACATGCCAGGCCCCAAGGCCTCAAGGCCTCACGTAGGCTGCAAGCGTGTACCAGGAACAAAGAACATCAATCAGCAATACAACACCATGGGCTATTAACTGGACTGCAAGCGTTGATTGGCTACTTTGTACCTACTAAAACTGACCATATAGCACTTTGATTTGATGCTACTATGTGTCCACTCATATTTCTGCTCATGTAACATAATGATTGGATAGAATTCACCGCTTGTGACGTGTTACTATGTGTTTTTGATAAAAGAGCTTCCCGAGCTCGTGATCGGGGCAGCTCACCCAAGATAGAACCAGCCTGGTGTCTTTCTTGATGCATTCGACCACCCAGTGAGAAGCCTTCCAAATGCGGAGCAAAGCCGCACACGATGACGCAATAGTTATAATGCAATACTGCAGGCTACTTCTGCTGATCACTGGCTGCCAGCAATTTGGGTCTCACCAGTTCAAGGTGAATCCCTCTTCCATCCTTCTGAGGTCAGTAAAAGGAGGACCCAGATTGTTGGGGGCAAGATGCTGACTCTGTAAACAACTTAGAGAAGGCTGTAAAAGCACTAGTGAAGTGGAAAAAAATCGAAGTACAATTGCTATTAGCTGCAGACAGCAACCATCAAATAACTGAAAGACATTACAGAGAAGCTAAGATCTACTGTTATTCCTGAGTGTCAGACATGGAAAAATGAATTCAGTTACAAGAGAGGAGATTCTGGCTGAATAAGAGGGGGGGAAATCTTAAAAAGAGAGAGAGTTTTAGCAGTGAGCCAGAGAACCAAAGAAGTTGAGTCTCCTCTTGATTGTCTTAATCCAAAGAATGAGTAGCCACCAGTCAAAGAAGCTTCGATTGAGATTCCTGCAAAAATGAGAGGCTGAAGGAAAAATTCTATAATGCTAATTGTAAACCCATATGTATAGGAACTTATTTAAAAATGCACAACTTTAAAATATTAGCAGTGTTTATTATCAAACAATGTAAGGCATAGTTCTTGTTTTTGTGAATATTATCATCTAAAACAAGGGTTTTTAAACTTGGCAAATTTAAGACTTGTGGACTCCAATTCCCAGAATTCCTGAGCTAACATGACTGGAGGAGGAATTCTGGGAGTTGAAGTCCACCAGTCTTAAAGCTGTCAAGTTTGGAGACCTTTGATCTAAGCGATTAGATTGACCAAAGCTTTTGGCATTCTGTAGTGCAACTGGACTCACTGGAGAAGAGACTAATGCTAGGAATGATTGAGGGCAAAAGAAGAAAAGGACAGCAGAGAATGATGTGGCTGGATGGAGTCACTGAAGAAGTCAGAGTGATCTTAAATGGACTCCACGGTCAGACACAACTTCATGACTAATAAGAAAAAGCACAACTAGAAAGATGGAGTTCCCCTCTTCAAAGGAAATGTAGAATGGATCCTTCTCGGGTCCCCTTACCTCCCACGACTGCAGTCTTGGAGCCCCCAACCTTTCTTTCCCCTTCTTCTTTCTCCACCTGGATCTGGAGGAATACGCAGCATTCAAGGCATGGGCCATGGCATTAATGGCAGTGTAAATATGGTGGTTGTTCCAGATTTTAATCATGTTCTTTTTCTTTTGGGTATCCAGTGGTGCTTTCTCAATGCATCTTTTCCGGTCTTTGACAGAAAAGATGTGCTTTGAAAAAAAACAAAGAAACAACTCGTCTCCCAAGGGTGGCTTCACATAGAAATGGAGTTTAAAGGCATCCTTTGGGGGCTGTTTTTTTTCCTCTAAAGCAACAGTCCAGATACTATTAATATATTTGAGATGTATATCATTTTCCAGTGGAAATAGATCAATGAGTGTGGTGATCCAGACTTTCCCTTCAATGGGTCCTGGCAAATGCCTAAATGTTGTAGGCTAATGGCGGCGCGTATAGACGCAGCGGCTTATGGCTCTCCCGTTCGGTGCTCTTTTCGGTGCTTTTTTCCGCTGTTTGTATACGTCTTCTGGACTATCGGCTCTACGAGCCAACTCTATACACGATCAGATATTATAGACATTGGAATTCAATGCCAGATGTCTGTTTCGAGGGACTTTCATCGCGTCCATAACATCCCCGATGAGATAGCGAGACCAGCGGGCTCTCCGTGGATTGTTGTCGGGGCCAGGAGGCGGCGAAGACGGAGGAGGGAGAGGAAGCAGAAGCGAGGCTGTAGGTCTGGCGTTATGCTTAGGCTGAGGAAACATCCATTCAAGCCACCTCTTCCGAGTCTGTATCTCGCCAACGCCAGATCCCTGGCACATAAAACGGAT
Source organism: Hydrophis major (assembly GCA_033807585.1). Lineage (NCBI taxonomy): Eukaryota > Metazoa > Chordata > Lepidosauria > Squamata > Elapidae > Hydrophis > Hydrophis major. The sequence continues at coordinate 27,805,219 of CM066329.1, forward strand.
TATTTACAGCTACAGCTCGCCGGTAACCGCTATGTTCGAGACTGCTGCGTCATGGTAATTACTGAAACATGGCTACATTCTGGGATACCTGACGCTAGCATGCAGCTGGCAGGCCGTACTTTTTTACGCTGGGACAGAATGAAGGACTGTGGTAAGAGCAGAGGAGGGGGGCTCTGCATCTACGTACATGAGAACTGGTGTAATAATGGGACAGTTATAGATAATCATTGTTCCCCGGATCTTGAGTACATGTCTGTAAGATGTCGGCCTTTTTTTCTACCGAGAGAGCTAACTGTTGTGATCGTTACGGCGGTGTATATCCCGCCCGACGCAAACACAGATAAGGCACTCTCTCTCCTGCTGAATACCATAAACGAACAGCAGCAGGCTTACCCTGATGGTGTTCATATTATTGCAGGAGACTTTAATAAGGCCAATCTGAAAACTGTACTCCCGAAGTTTTACCAGTATGTTAAGTGTGCCACGAGGGGAGAAAATACTCTGGATCATGTTTATACCAACATTAAACATGCATACAGAGCCATACCCTTCCCCCACCTTGGGTATTCAGATCATCTCTCCCTCCTGTTATCCCCAGCTTATACCCCCCTCAGACGCAGTAGCAGGCCCATTACGAAGACTGTAACGATTTGGCCTGAGGATGCACTTAGTAGACTTCAAGACTGCTTTGAACAGACAGACTGGAAGATGTTCCAACATCAAGAGTTGGAAATGCATACAAGTACGGTGCTGGACTATATCAAGTTCTGCATCGGAAATGTGACTGTAGACAGAAACATCCGGGTCTTCCCAAATCAGAAACCCTGGATGACTACTCAAGTCCGTGGACTTCTTAAAGCCCGTGACGTAGCCTTCAGGTCAGGCGATAGAGCTTTGTATACAGTCGCCCGAGCTGACCTGAGGAGGGGGATTAAGAAAGCCAAGATGGATCACAGGAGGAGTATTGAGTCCCACTTGTCTAGCCATAACACACGGGAGGTGTGGAAGGGCATACATGACATCACTAATTATAGGGGTTGTCACGGAACAACAGAACATCTGAGTGCAGCGCTAGCAGAGGAGCTGAATAACTTCTTTGCTCGCTTTGAAGTTTCACAACAGCGTACAGCTGCACCAGCCCTACTCCCTCCTCCAATTACATTCAGTTCTGCTACCCCACCCAGTATTTTTTCTGTGACGGAGGATGACGTCAGACGGGTGTTCCGAGCAGCGAACCCCAGAAAGGCAGCTGGCCCAGATGGAGTCCCTGGCAAGGTGCTTAGGGCATGTGCCCCCCAGCTTGCCTCCATCTTCAGAGATATTTTCAACCTCTCCCTGGCCCAGGCAGTTATACCATCCTGTCTGAAATCTGCCATAATCATCCCTGTGCCGAAGAAATCTCCCATCTCCAGCCTCAATGATTACCGCCCAGTGGCGCTTACTCCTGTAATCATGAAATGTTTTGAGAGGCTGGTGCTCCGGCACATCATGAATCATCTCCCCTTGGATTTTGATCCTTATCAGTTCGCTTACCGCACTAATCGGTCTACGGAGGATGCCATAGCCATAGCTCTGCACGCTACGCTGAACCATCTGGAGCAACGGCAGAGCTATGTCCGGATGCTTTTCGTGGACTACAGCTCTGCCTTTAATACAATCATCCCAGGAATTTTAATCAAAAAACTGGATACATTGGGTTTGCCCCCCCTTACTTGTGCCTGGATAAAGAACTTCCTGAGTGATCGGCCCCAGATTGTGAGGCTTGGTCCCCACCTTTCTTCCACACGTACGCTGAGCACTGGCTCCCCACAGGGCTGTGTGCTGAGCCCACTCCTGTACTGCCTCTATACCCACGACTGTAGTCCACACCATGATAGCAACCTCATTGTGAAGTTTGCTGATGACACCACGGTGGTTGGACTCATTTCGAGGGGAGATGAGGCAGCTTATAGGAAGGAGGTCCTGATGTTGGCTGCTTGGTGTTCGGACAATAATTTAGCTCTGAACACCAAGAAAACTAAGGAACTCATTGTGGACTTTAGGAGGCACAACACTGACCTGGCTCCCCTTTACATTAATGGAGAGCAGGTGGAGAGGGTCCATACTTTCCGGTTTTTGGGTGTTACTATTGTTGATAAGATCTCCTGGACGGAAAACACCACGGCAGTTATTAAGAAGGCTCAGCAGAGACTCCACTTCCTGCGAGTGCTCAGGAAGCACAATCTGGCCTCCAGCCTGCTGATTACCTTCTATCGTGCGTCCATTGAAAGCCTGTTGACATACTGCATTACAGTGTGGTATGGTCATTGTACTATGGCAGACAGGGAGAGACTACAGAGGATAGTCAAAACAGCTCAGAAGATCATTGGCTGCCCTCTTTCCTCCCTGTCAGACATCTATTCCTCACGCTGTCTTAGTAGAGCTGTGAACATCATAAAAGACAGTTTCCATCCTGGTAACGGACTGTTTGACCTGTTGCCCTCGGGGAGGCGCTATAGGTGCATCAGGTCAAGGACAAATCGTCTTCAAAACAGTTTTTTTCCCAAAGCTATAACTACTCTGAACTTACATATGCACTGAAGTCCTGTCAAACATATTGTAAATAATACTTTGGGACAATTGGGAAATTTTTGTGCAATATATCATGACTATTACTGTGCTGGCTGACAAGTGCAATAACTCCTACTGTGAATAGGCACAAATTAAGTGCAATAAGCTGGTAATTTTACTCATTTTATTCTTCTTTGTTGTTTTAGATATTTTTAGATATTTTTATGCACATTCTCTTTTTAACATGTATGGTTGTACTGAACGACGAGTCGCTTAATCTCACTGTGTATGCGTATGATGCAAGTTGTACACGTGGATAGTGACAATAAAGGTATTCGTATTCGTATTCGAAAGGAAGAATTCTGTCCAAAACAGCACCAAATTCTATGTAGTGAAGAAAGACATTAACTTGTGTCCATTTAGAGAGGCCATCCCTGATGTGTCCTGTTTTTCCAGTTGTTGAGAATTGTTGTGACAGAACCACACAGATTCCATTCTTGACAAGCAAAGGAGTCAATGTCCTCATGAAATTATCTCCATTTTCTGTGTCTGAAGAAAAAAGACCAATCAAGGTCCATCTGAAATGGAGGAGCAGTTGGACAATTGCTGGGTAGAGGATGCCTTTTGGGGGTAAAAGCCGGTGATAAAAGGGCAATTGACTTTTATCATGCAGTGACTCTGAAAAGTATTGAAAATTGATCTGAAAGAGCAATTAAGAAAATGTGATTATATTTGGAGTCAGATCAATTCTAAAATATTAGCTTTAAAGTAATCCAATTTAGTTTTGATAAATTTGTTTATTGTTTATCATAACTAAATTGGATTTCTTTAAATCTAAAACAAATAGTTTATTGTTTAGTTATTAATTAATGACTAATCAACAATAGTCATTAAAACAGATCAAGAAAAAACATAACATTAGCAAGACATAACATTAACAAGACTGTATGTAATAATAGCAGCAAAGAAAATAAGTTAAAAAGTGTTAACTCATAAAATATTTCTGGTTTTTTTTTTTCTCCAGTAATTTTTTATTATTTTCTACCAGTACAAATCTCAGTCACTTTTTCAAAAACATTAACATCCACATATAATATTGTTTTATACTTTAACAACTATTCGTACATCTCTTAGTCTATATTATCTTTGTTTATCATTAATCATCAATACATATTGCCTTGATATTACAGTTATTATTACACATCTTTAATATTGTCTTATTCTTTTTACATCTATTCATACCTATCCTTAATACATATTACACTGATTATTATAAATCTTTCATCCTTCTGTCTATCCTATTATATCTTGTGTATCACTTTCTTGAGAATTCTTATTTAATCATCTTTTCTAATTCTTATCTATCTTTTTCTAGCCACATGTACCATCAATGCCAAATTGAGTTGTATTCTTTCTTTTTCATTTTAAGTGTGAGCATGTCCATCTCAGCACAGTCTGCTATTTTTTGTATAATTAACTCTTCAATTGGAATCCTCTGCTCTTTCCACTTTTGCATGTAAGCTATTCTGGCCACTGTCAGTATGTGTAAAATTAAACACTTAAACTTTTTTGGATATTGTTTTTGAATAATCCCAAGTAAAATAAATCCCAAGATTTCCTGTTTAAATTCAATTTGGCATCCAATAATTTCTTGTGTCCACTTCCTAATTTTATTCCAATAGATCCTGGCCTGAGGGCACAGCTCGCACAAGCATGACACCAGAACACCAGTCTGAAGATGGTGACACCAAGACCTATAATATATATATGTGTGTTATATATATATATATATATATATATATATATATATATATATATATATATATAGAGAGAGAGAGAGAGAGAGAGAGAGAGAGAGAGAGAGCTTTGTTTGGGTATTTTCCCACGTCATTGTAGTTGTGCTTTTAAAGTTGTAGCAACATTTCAGCAGAATCTCATCTGCCATCATCAGGCTTCTGTATTGTGTTTGTCTGTGAGTCACTGTAAATTTTACAGTGGTTTCAGTTTTAAATTTGCGGCTAGCTTCCTGCTATGCCAGAATGTTTTTTTCTTAATCCTGATTGTCTGGGATTCTAGGTCTGTTTTTATTGGTCTTGGAGTTTGCCGTGTTCTGCTTGATTGGTGTCTCTAGTATCTTCTGTCTGTTTTGTGGCTTTTTTTTTCTTGATTGGCTGGCAACATTGTGTTTCTGTATTGGAGGCTTTTAATGCAGCTTGGCTTTGAGTAGATGGATGGGTATCATTTGTTAGGAAACTAGGTTTCATCTGGGTGCCTGGTTGGGGTGTGTTTCAGCTGGAGGTATGGGGGGGGATCTGTTTGTGCCCAGGTGTTTGCCTGGCTAGTGGTGTAGAAATGTTTTCTTTTGGGAGGGCAGGCTTCCAAATGATTGACAGTCTGGTGGAATCATCTCTTCTATTCATGCTTTCAGATCTTTTTTCAAGCTCCATGGCTTCTCTGATAGTTCTGTGGCTGGGGTTTTCTATAGTGGCTAGGGTTTTGCTGCCATTGAAGTTGATGCTATGACCTGTGGCTTCCATGTGTTGGACTAGTGAGGAAGTGTATTCCAGCTTTTTTACTGCATTTTTGTTTTCATCCAGGCAGGTACTTATTCTTCTATTGGTCTGTCCAATGTATGTGGCCGGGCATGATGCACAGGGGACTTTGTATATGCCTTGGTTTTCCAGGTCAATTTTATCTTTGGGGTTTCTAAGGATGGCTGCTATTTTTCTGTCTGTTTTGAAGGCAGTCTTTGTCTGTTCCATAGGTCTGTAAACTACTTGGACTCCATTATTTCTCAGTGTGTTTTTGTGGATCAAGCCAGTGATTTTGCTTTTGTGAAAGACGTTGGCTGTCAGTACTTTAGTCAGGGTGCATAGTGCAGTTTTTATGTGTGTCTTGTCTGCCAGGCGTTTGGTTCTAGCGATTAGAGTTTTGGCCATGGAGATTATCTGTGGTGGATGGTGGTGGGATTGGGCATTGAGGTAGCGGTTGGTGTGTGTTTTCTTCTGGTATATGGTGTGCCCTAGTGTGCTATGTGTTTTTTTGTAGATTAGTATATCTAGGAATGGTAGTTGTTTGTTTGTTTCTGTTTCCATGGTGAACTTGTTTTTGGGGTGTGTGCTGTTTAGGTGTGTTAGGAAATTGTTTAGGTTTTCTTTTTCATGGGGCCAAATCACAAATGTGTCATGGATGTATCTTAACCATAGTTTGGGTTTGTGAGTGGCATTAGGAAGGGCTCTGGATTCAAATTCTTCCATGAACAGGTTTGCAATGACGGGCGACAGTGGTGATCCCATAGGGGCTCCTTCAATTTGCTTGTATCTTTGTCCTTTGTATATGAAATATGTGCTGCTTAAGCAGTGTTCTGTTAGTTCCATGTGGTGTTTAGCTGGTTGGTATTTATTTTTGATGATTTCAAGAGTTTCTTTTATCAGAACTTGAGTGAATAGTGAAACCATGTCAAAACTTACAAGCAGATCTTCTTGTTCCACATGTAGATCTTTGATCATTTCCAAGAAGTGGTATGAGTTTTGTACATTTGAAGCTGCTGTTTCAGCATGGGGCTGTACTGTTTTGCTAAGTGTTTAGCTAGGTTTTGTAGTGGTGCTCCTCTGGAGCTGACTATGGGTCTGAGAGGTATGTCTTCTTTGTGTATTTTTGGGAAGCCGTATAGTTTGGGGCATCTGGAAGATTTTTCTCTTGGGATGACCGTCTGTTGGATCTCTTTGCTCCTGTGGCTGGTTATAATTTTCTTCTTGGTCTATTTTTCCAGATATGTGGCTGGGTCTGTGTTTATGGGTTTGTAGTGCTAGCAAATCTTTGTTTAACTGATTTAATTGGAATCTCTTCCTGTGCAGCTAGTTCCTTAGTAGAGCCATTTCAGCTCTTTTCAGGATACGTATAGTGGCTGCTGTGCTTTGATGAAATGTTAATCTGAAGCAGGTTGGTGTAGTATTGTTGTCTCTGCAGCTGTGTAGGAATTGGAGGTCACATAGTATTCCTGCTCTTTTAATTTCCAGTTTCTCGTACGTTTTGATGTGGCTGTTTATTTCCTCTCTGTAGAGGTTTGATATTTGTTTTCTTAAGTTTTTGTGGGTTCTTACATGTATGGCATTCAACTTTGCTTGGGTATTTTCCGATGTCATTGTGGTTCTCCTTTTAAATTTGTTGCAACATTTCAGCAGAATCTCATCTGCCTTTGTCAGGCTTCTTTATGTTAGATTCTGCCCAAATGTTGCTACAACGTTAAAAGCAGAACCAGAATGACATGGGAAAATACCCAAAGAAAGCTGAATACCATAAATGTAAGTACCCACAAAAACTTAAGAAAACAAATATCAGACCTCTACGGGGAGGAAATAAATAGCCAGACCAAAACTTATGAGAATCTAGAAGTTCAAAGAGAAGGAATATTATGTGATCTCAAATTCCCACGTAACTGCAGAGACAACAATACAACACCAACCTGCTTCAAATTAACATTTCATCACAGCACAGCAGCTACTAAATGTATCCTGAAAAGAACTGAAATGGCTCTACTCAGGAATGAGCTCCACAGAAAGAGATTCCAATTAGATCAGTTAAACAAAGATTTGCTACCACTACACCTAGAATTGAGCAGCAAATCCACCCTCTACTTTGGGACAGGATAAAACAACTTACAACTTGGAGAGCTGAAATCACTTAAAAAAATGACGAACTCTTGAAGAAACTAAAGAAATTAGAACATGACCAGAAAGCACCCACCAACCCACAACAACACCTGAAACAATTAGTATATAACGTTTCCAACATAGAATTCACCAAAACAGAAACAGATGTCCTAACCAAAGGATTCAGTTATGCTATAGCACTCCCAAAAATCCCCACAGAATCCATCATATATAAAGTAGAATCCAGCCTAACTAAATTAAATACAGATGAAGCTGATAGAATAAGACACCAAGTTACTAACATCCTATGCACAAGCAAACCACCCAAAAGCAACTTGCATAAAGAAGAATTCAAAGCGCTGCAATCCCTAAAAAAGGATAGCAGCATAATCATACTTCCAGCAGACAAAGGGAATGCCACTGTAGTAATGAATAGAAAAGACTACGAAACAAAATTGACAGACTTACCCCAAGACTCCACACACAAACCCATAAACACGGACCCAAGCACATACCGTATATACTCGAGTATAAGTCGACCCGAATATAAGCCGAGGCACCTAATTTAACCACAAAAAACTGGGAAAACTTATTGACTCGAGTATAAGCCGAAGGTGGGAAATGCAGCAGCTACTGGTAAATTTCAAAAATAAAAATAGATACCAATAAAAACTTTCACTAGGACAGTTGAGAATAAGTTTGATGTTCACAATTTCCTCTTTGAAAGAGACCAGTAAATAGGGAACAAGAAGATGAAGAAAAAGAAGTGTGTTTTTTCACACAAAAATGGCATCATAGGAACAGGCTTATTCTCAGCCCAAAGGTTTGTTTCTGATTTCTTCCCTGATTTAAGGGAAATTTGGGAAACGATCTCACTATTATGAAAGGTTTAATTGATTCACTAACCCAAAAGATGATGATGATGACAGTGGTTGGCAGGAGTCACTCTCTCCCTTGCAAGAAAAAAGCAAGAGCCGTTCTTATGATCTCTCCCTCTCTCTCTTTCTCCCCGTAACACAGCCAAGCCCTTTCCAGCACGCACGCGCGATCCGCCCCTGCCCCCTTGCACCTTGAAAAAGCAAAACCCCAGGGTTTTTGCATTTGCAAGGTGCAAAGCGGCGGGGGCGGATCGCGCGCGCGTGCTGGAAAGGGCTTGGCTGTATTACGGGGAGAAAGAGAGAGAGGGAGAGATCATAAGAACGGCTCTTGCTTTTTTCTTGCAAGGGAGAGAATGACTCCTGCCTCCCACTGTCATCAACATCTTCTTCTTTTGGGTTAGTGAATCAATTAATTTGGGAAATGATCTCACTATCAGAAAACAACGCAAGCTGCCACCACCACTTCCTCCTCCCCCTCCTCCCGAGTGGACTGAAAGCAGCTGGAGCTGAGGAAATGAAGCTGAGTGGAGTGACCTCGGCTCGCATTGCTTTCTCAGCCTAGAGCTCAGAAAACAACGCGAGCTGCCACCACCTCCTCCTCCCCCTCCTCCCGAGTGGACTGAAAGCAGCTGGAGCTGAGGAAATGAAGCTGAGTGGAGCGACCTCGGCTCGCATTGTTTTCTCAGCCTAGAGCTCAGAAAACAACGCGAGCTGCCACCACCTCCTCCTCCCCCTCCTCCCGAGTGGATTGAAAGCAGCTGGAGCTGAGGAAATGAAGCTGAGTGGAGCTGAAGCAACCTCGGCTCACATTGTTTTCTCAGCCTAGAGAAAGGGAAAGGGGGCTCATCTGGACCAAGGGTGAGTCTCCCCCTCAGTTTCTCCTGAAACTGATCTTCCATCGCTTTTGCCTTCTCCCTACATCTTCCCTCTGTTAAAATCCCCCCCCCCCACACACACACACTTATTTTTGGTTGGATAGATTTCACGTCTGAGCATTCTCACATGGCGGTGGGTCTTCCCCCCAAAAAAAACAGTTAAAAAAAGAAAAAACAATATATCCTCAAGCAAGAACTTTTCTGCTTCCAATTACCCCCATGCTTAAAAGTTGCAAAGGAAACACGGAAGCAGGGAAGCGGCTGCCCAGCTTCGGAGCTCCACACCATTTTTTTTTTCAGAGGGGAATCTGACTCGAGTATAAGCCGAGGGGGTTTTTTTCAGCACAAAAAATGTGCTGAAAAACTCGGCTTATACTCGAGTATATATGGTATCTGGAAAAATTAACCAAGAAGAAAATTATAACCAGCCACAGGAGCAAAGAGATCCAACAGACGGTCATCCCAAGAGAAAAATCTTCCAGATGCCCCAAACTATACGCCCTCCCAAAAATACACAAAGAAGGCATACCTCTCAGACCCATAGTCAGCTCCAGAGGAGCACCACTACAAAACCTAGCTAAACACTTAGCAAAACAGCTACAGCCCCATGCTGAAACAGCAGCTTCACATGTACAAAACTCATACCACTTTATGGCTCCTTGAGCCATACCTATTTCATTATGTTTCACTTATGAAAGATCACACCAAGCACATTAGTAAAACAACTCCTAAAATTGCTCAATAGAACTGTCCACGAGCCGATCGTGCTGTATGACAAAATAGGCTTGGAAAGTCCCTGACGCTTGCGCAGAACAAAAGACACGTCCACACATAACACAAAAAACAATTATATATCACCTTATAAGGTACAATGCTTGCATTTCCTTATTTCTGCTTTTTGCTCAATAAAAGGCGTCGCTGCATAGCTGACGGGGTCGGAGTCAGAGAGATCACCTCCACCCGTGCAGCGTGTGCCTCGCCACCTTGCATTCACTCTGCATGTGACATGTCATGTTTTGCCTCTTCACCCTTGCGAGGGTCCCTCTGAAGACAACCCCTAGGCGACTACTCCCGGGCAGCGCACTCCGGACCCAACTCGAGAGTCCTCCAACCGGAGCGCGACAACTGGGGGCTCGTCCGGGATCCACGGAGCCGGCCGTGTCTACAGCAGCTTTCTTTTCACTCTCATTGCTATGCACCTGGCAAAGGCACTGCAATCGTAAGTAATGGGCACCCCACATTCCAAGACTTCCTCAGCGCATAGGGAGGAGCTTAATATTTTAGTGAAAAGGGCTAATACGATTCAGAAAGATCGAGGTTTAACTGTACACGGTGTAACTAGAAAAGAGGTAATCCTCTTTCTTCTTTACCTCAAAGAACATTGTCCAGCCTACCCGGAAGGTGGGTCACTTAAATTATCCACATGGACAAAAATAGGGAAATACCTTTACAAAGAACCTAGGGCTCCTATTACCATTCTCCAAACCTGGCAGAGCCTTATGACTGCACTTACTCTTCTTCTCCCTAATGACCCCGAAACTCCTGTTTCTAACCCTGAGGCTAAAAAACCAGATCCTACTGTGGCTCATGTTTCCTCTCCACCGGATTATGCTACTGCATGTCACACAGAAGAACATCAGCCCTCCACTCCGACCTGTCCTCCTCCCCCCTCTTCTTCCTCCTCGCCACCCCTTCCTCGTTCTACCCTAACTGAGACCTTTTCCTCCCCTTCTTATGTTTATGAATCTGTTCTTGATGACCTTGCTCTTGAAGCATATCCTATCACACACATCCCAGGAATGGGTGTCCAGCCTCACTCTAATATCCCTATGAAAATTCTGAAGGAGTTAAAACAAGCTGTAAAAACTTATGGCCTCCAATCACCATACACCAAGGGTTTACTCAATTCTTTGACTTCTAACGATACTTATATGCTAATCTATGATTGGAAAATGCTTTTCAATATGCTTTTAACACCAGCACAATATGTGATTTGGCAATCTGAATATCAAAAACAAATTGATAAAACTATTCATGCAGGGAATCTGCCCCCTAATGTCACACGTGATGACATGATGGGCACCGGTCCTAGATCCACAATTATTCAACAGCAAAATACACCACGCCGTGCCTTTTCTTTAATTCAAGAGGCTGCCATGCAAGCCCTAAATCAAGTGGATGATGAATCCACCGGCGCGGGTCAAAATTTCCTAAATATTAGTCAGGGCCCCACCGAGTCTTATTCTGCTTTCATCAGTCGCTTACAGTTAGCCCTTGAACGACAACTTTCCAATGCAGCAGCTCGCAATGAAATCATGCTTAAATTGGCATATCAAAATGCTAATGAAGGACTGGGACAAGGAAGAAGAGGAAGAAGAAGCCATCTTTGATGAACAATGGGTTCCTTCCGGAGAGGAGGAGAAAAAGGATAAGAAAAAGGGGTTTTTAAGAATTATAAAAACAACCAAAAGAGAGAAAAATGAGCGAAGAGATGGAGGCAAGGTTAGAAAACAAAAGAAAAGGAGCAAGAAAAGCGAAGGGAAAAAGCAAAGGGGTAGAAAGGGCAAGGAGAAGAATAAGCAAGAGAGAAAAGGGGGGAGGAGAAGCCTTAATGGGGGGAAGCAAGATTTAAAGAAAAAAAGTTTATTTAGAGACAATGGGTGAATTTAATTTAGATTAAAAGAGGGATTCTGGAGGGTATTTAAGAGTGTGTTTTTATATGTATGTATATTTAGAATAAAAAATTTATTATGTAATTTTAAGAATTTTTTAAACAGAATCCCAAGAAAGATTTATATGTAGTATTTTTAAGTTAGGTAATGTGTTATAGATGCAACTCCAATTGGTTTACAGGAGAAGTATAGTAAAAGAAAAAAGATGAATGGATGTTTGGAAATAGAACAGACAAAGAATGTTGTTGAAAATGGTAATAATGGAAGGATATATATGCTTTTTTTTTGATTTTGTATATTGATAAAAGGCAATAAAATTTTAATTGATAAATAATTTGGATGGAAAAGAGAAGTAGGGATAAGATATGAAGTTAATATTATATGAAATATTGATATTATAATCTGGAAATGTTATGTTTTATTGGTCTATCATTATTATTTTTTTTTAGAAAAGAATTTATAAGCTGTTATGCCTTGATTTTGTGTGTATTGATTTTAGAAAACTGATAAAAATGGTTTTTATATACATATATAAAAAAGAAAATGATAATAAGATATAGAAGGAGACTTAGGTTGAATATGATGTTTGAATTTGTGTCTGTGTAAAGAGTTTTTAACCCGGGAACAGACAACCTTCAGAAAAGATCTTGTAGTTTTGTCTATGTTTTGTGTTTGTATGTTTGTGTATTATGCTTATGATAAAACTAACAAAATTTGTTTTTTATTAAAAAAAAGGAAAAAAGAATCAATAAAACCTTGGAGGAATGTTAGATGAGAATAATTTAAACAAGTCAGAAAGAAAAGAATATGATGATTATAAAATGGATAAATATGGAAGAGAAATGAAATTGAATTGGAGTAAAGAGAAATAATGAGAAACTTGATGAAAGATATTTGCGTGTCCATATGGGGATGGGATAAATTGGAATTATGTTGTATAAAAATATTGTTTTGTTTGACTTGTAAGGATTTACAATATTAAGAGGTTTTATGTGTTTATGTATTTAATGGTTAATGATGTGTTGTTTTATCTTTAAAATTAATAAAAATTTGTTTCAAAAAAAAAAAAATGCTAATGAAGATTGTAAATCTATTCTTAAGCCCATTGCTAACAAACCAGGTGTCACCTTGGCTGAAATGCTTGAAAACTGTCGAGTGGTAGGCACTACCGCTCATAAAATGTCTGCCCTTGCTGCTGCCATTATTACTGCACAACCCTCCACCACCTCCTCCACATCGGAAGCATATGTCGTGACACGCAATGGTAACTGTTTCAATTGCAGGAAACCTGGTCACTTTAAAAATCAATGCCGTGCTCCAGGTGGGGGAGCAGCCCCTCGTACTCAAGGTCAAAACAAAGGTGCCCCTCCTCAAGCTAAACCAAAAACTGTTTGCCCTCGCTGTCGTAAGGGTTTTCACTGGGCTTCTCAGTGTCGTTCAGCCCCTCCTCCATATCAGCCGGCGGAAAACTAGAGATGGGGCCCGCAGCTAGCCCCGCTCCAAAGGCTGCTCTCAGTACATCTCATTCTTATGCTTTTCCTGCTGCCCTCACGGAAGATTTTGTTTATGATGATCCTGGTTCTTCCTTTACTCTTCCTCTGGCTATCACTATTCCCTCTGCCTTCCCCCCTGGCACTCCTGCCCTCCTGATCCCCAACTCTACGCTCATCATGGAAGGGGTAGTAGCTGCACCCTTTCTTTTCTCTGACACAACCTCTCTCCACGTTCTGGGTCTCGCAGCTACTGGAGATCGAATTTTTTCTTTAAAAAAGGGAACGGTGGTCGCTACCTTTATCTTTCTTCCTTCCTCTGAATCTCCCTCTTTCTATGCTCTTCAACAGCCCATCTCAACGGCCAAGCCCACTCTCGAAGTTCTCCTAGACGGAGTTTCTTTTCAAGGGCTCGTTGATACTGGAGCTGACGTGTCAGTAATCAGAACACAGGAGTGGCCTTCCTCCTGGCCCTCTCAGCCGGCGTCTTCCGTACAAGGTGTGGGAGGAGCTCAATCTGCTAAGGTCAGCTCACGCAATCTTTTTGCCACTTCCTCTTGTTCTACTGTTACAGCTATTATCCGCCCTTATATTCTTCCTCTACACTGCAACCTTTGGGGACGTGACTTGCTTTCCCAATTTCAACTGACTCTTACAATTCCTTAAAGACACATGCCTATCATCCCTCTATCTCTTACTTTGAAAACTACTACCCCGGTATGGGTCGATCAATGGCCTATGACCTCAGAAAAGCGCCAAGCTCTTCAACATCTAGTACAGGAACAATTGCTCGCAGGGCATTTGGAACCTAGTAACAGCCCTTATAACACCCCTGTCTTTGTCATCAAAAAGAAGAGTGGCAAATGGCGTCTCCTTCAGGATCTTAGAGCCGTGAATAATGTCATCCTTCCTATGGGGGCGCTCCAATGTGGACTACCCAATCCTAATCTCATTCCGTCATCTTTTTCCCTTATGGTAATTGATTTAAAAGATTGTTTCTTTTGTATACCATTGGCAGCAAAGGATCGATGTTTGTTTGCTTTTACAATCCCTGAATACAACAACAGTCGCCCTACTACTAGGTACCAATGGAAAGTGCTGCCGCAGGGCATGCTCAATTCTCCCACAATGTGTCAGTATTTTGTAGACAAAGCTCTTCAGCCTTATCGCCTTAAATTTCCATCTCACTTAGTATATCATTATATGGATGATATACTTGTAGCAGCACCTCTATCGTCTGCTCAACTAAAAGAGAGTTTCCCTTTTTTACAACAATGTCTTCTGATAGCAGGGTTGCATATTGCTCCCAGTAAGGTACAGCTTCACTATCCTTTTAACTATCTAGGACACAAGGTTCTTTCCTCCGCTGCTGCACCTGTCATGCCACATATGACAATTCCCAATCCTACCACATTAGTACAGCTACAACAAATACTTGGAACTATTAATTGGGCTAGGCCTTACTTAGGCCTTCACACTAGTATACTCACTCCACTCTTTCAAGCGTTAGTAGGCCACAAACACCCTTCAGATCTCATTACCCTCACTGATGATCAACTTTCAGCTCTAGATAAAGTTAATTCATTTTCACAACACCAATGGTTGGATAGAGCAACTATTAATGAACCTTTACACTTAGCACTTTTTCACACTCCGCTTCTCATGACGGCTGCATTACTACAAGTAACTGCTAACAAAACACTTCTTATTTTAGAATGGTTACATTTGCAAAACTCTCCTCGTGCTGTCATTTTTACTCGAACTGCACAGATGGCTGAACTTATTTTCAAAGGCCGCAGCAGGGCCCGTCATCTTATGGGAATAGATATAGTTACTTTGTATGTCCAATGCAAATCTCAACAATGGGAACAAATGTTCCAGCAGTCTGATCAATTACAAGCTGCTTTAGAATCATGGGTGGGCCAAGTTTCGTGCCATCTGCCACCCGATCGGCGAATTCAGCTCTTAAAAATCATTCCTATGTTCTTTTCCTCCCCCATTGTTTTTCAACCTATACCATACTCTCTCACTGTGTTCACCGATGGCTCTGCTGTACAAGGCGCCTGCACATGGAAGGAAGGAACTGAATGGAAAAAACTCCTTACTACGCAAGTCACCACTGCTCAACAGGCAGAACTGGCTGCTTTTATTTTAGCTTTGCAAAAATTTCAACAACAACCTGTTAACATCATAACGGATAGTCAATACGTTTGTTATGTTGCTACTCATGCATATGATGCCTATTTTTCTCCCAATACTTCCCCTCCCTTGTTAACCTTTTTCCTCCAGCTACAGGAATTGCTGCAGAAACGCACGCATTCGCTATTTGTGGCACATATCCGAAGTCATCAACACTTGCCTGGTTTTCTATCTGAAGGCAATCATATGGCAGATGAGGCCTGTAAAATCTTGCCCATTGTCATAAAGGCCCCTGCTCGCCCTGTCCTAACAGCAGGAGAAAGTCATGACTATTTCCATCAAAATGCAAAATCTTTGGCAAAACAATTTGGCATCTCAAAAGCCGAGGCACAGGCTATCATACAGCAATGCCCCACCTGTAGCCTTCAGGCTAAAGGTTTACCCGAAGGAGTAAACCCGCGTGGTACTAAAGCATGTGACACATGGCAGATGGATGTCACTCAGTACTCCCTCTTCGCCCCATGGAAATATTTGCATGTTTCCGTGGATACATTTTCAGGTTTCATTATGGCAACTGCGCAAAGAGGGGAAACTGCAGGTCATGTAAAGAATCATTGCATTCGGACATTTGTTACACTGGGATGCCCAAAAATCTTGAAAACAGACAATGGTTCAGCTTATACCAGTACTTCTTTTGCTGAATTCTGCCACAACTGGTCTATTGTCCATAAATTTGGGATACCTTACAATAGTCAGGGCCAAGCCCTGGTGGAACGTGCCAACTCCACCCTTAAAACAGCTCTTGACAGATTTAATAAAGGTGTAAAAGGCCATGGCCCGCCTCGCCTCCCAGTGTTTCAAAATATTCTAAATACTTGCTTGTACACACTTAATTTTCTAAACTTAACTCGCTCACCGCCCTCTACGGCGGCTTCCAGACATTTTGCTAAAACTTCACTTCCTTCTCCCCTCCCTCTTGTCTATTACAGACAGCTGCCTGACCCAAAGTGGAAGGGTCCTGTCTCACTTATAACCTGGGGTAAAGGGTACGCTGCGGTACAACTGTCAGATAAAGTTCTGTGGGTACCAGCCCGCTGTGTGAGACCCTATCATGGGGCCCCTCCTGATCCTCTTCCTACCGATAATATACTTCCCTCTCTATGCATGCTCTACCTTTAGAGCATCTTCAACTGTTATTTTTGCTCCTCTTAATAAACAACCTATTTTCCCTTCAAGTCTCTACAGCATTTCCTATATCTTTTTTCAAATAAATGTACAACCCTCCACAATTGGCTATTACCACTTGCAAGGCTTTATTCCTTTCGTGCATTACTTTTTTCTTTTTTCCACCCCCTCTGTGGCTTCCCCCTCTCTCTCTCCTGTTTTTCTACAGTGGATCCAGTTACCAGAAGCTCATCAAACCACCACCAAGGGAATTTATCATTTCCATTGCTGTCATCCTCCTTGCTCCAGTCCGATTGCCTGTATATGGAAATATGCCATCCTGCCTCATCGGGTTGTTCCAGTTTATTCCTGGCCCTCTGCCACTCAACGATCCCGCTCCCTTCCTCGGCCGAGATTCCCTCGTTCCTTCATCCTGTTACACACTGCCATGGTCACCCTCAATTCTTCTGTGAACTCATCTCAGGTCTACATCCCTCTTCCAAGTCAAAAACATGCTGGACTTTATGCATGTCATTGCCAAACTTCAAGGGGAATATGGGGATCATTGTGCATCATGGTGGAGGGGGCTCAACTCCTTCCACCTGGCTCAGTTGATTCCCCGTCCCCTCCACTTGATAAAAAATTCTTGGACTTTACACCAACACCTCCAGCTTCTGCCCTAATTGACTCTGCCTTCTTTGAAGGAAACCCAAAAAATTGCTTTAACCTTCTCGACCGCTTGAATGCTTACATCCGCGTTCCGATATGCCGTCTCTATATTCCAGAAGGAAACAGGACTGTTTTAGCTTGCAAACAGCGGCACCCTATCAGGCATCCCACCTATTGGACGTGGCAAATTGGAGATAAGGCCATTCGTCCGTCTCAGAATCATCTCGTTCTCTCTTCTACCAGTGAAACATTCCTAGTTTTGCTCAATGTTACTGCCAAAGACTATGCATCCTATGACTGTCATTTACGCCTCCCAAAGTTACCTTATGAAACCTTTCTTACGGTGCACCTGCTCCCGCCAACTCGTCCTTCTCTTCAACGACACCGACGTACCCTCCAACCTGTGAATCGCCATCGATCTTATAAAATTTGCTGGACAGTGACAGACGCCTGGGGTCAAACTCTCAACAAAACTTGCAATACATCTCGCATTTCAGAGTACTTTCCTTCTTTGCAATTTGACTTTGCTGAAATGCTACATGGACAAACTGCTTACAAAGCAGGTTTCTTGCAATCCAATCCAAGACCCCCTCAACCGTATCCCTCTTATGTGTACCAGTGTTATTTGTATTTTTGTCCTGGTCACTCTCTTACACCTGATCGTTCTCATCAATGCGGGGGGGTTGCTGATACATTCTGTAAGGCATGGTCCTGCGTCTCTACCGGTTACATTTACTGGTCACCACCATCCACGGGGGACCTTGTTTCCATCAAACGCACCAACCCTCACCGGAAGTGCGATTTCAGCTCAGGGATATCCCGTCACACTCGTTGTAATCCTGTCACCATCACCTTTACAGCTGCCGGAAAATCTTCTCATATTTGGGACAAAGGTGCCTCGTGGGGTGGCAGAATTTATGATTCAGGGGGATATGATTATGGCAACGTTTTTTACCTCCAGCGACACATCACTTTACCACAGTCTCCCCCTATAGGTCCTAACCCTGATATTGTTTCAGCCTTTTTACAGCCTATCACGTCTAACCCTAATCCACTTTTGGCCATTGTTCAATCATCTTATGATGTGCTTAATGCTACAACAAATTTCACCACTGAACCTTGTTGGATGTGCTTGTCAGCGGAACCTCCCTTTTATGAAGCCGTGGGATCTTCTGAACCTTTCTTTAACGCCACCAATGACTCTACTTGCCGATGGTCCAATACCACTATCACCATCACATCGATCACAGGCCAAGGGTGCTGCCTAGGTCATATTCCACAGAATTATACGCAGTATTGTCTTAATGCATCTAACCACCATCGCTGTCAAATTTGGCTTTCCCAAGAGCGATTGCATTTTGACTCAACAGTTGGCTCCTCTGGTTTTTCTCAAGTATATACTCTTGTCCCTAAGGCCAACATCACTGCCCGCTTAAAGGGGTATTATTTCATACCAGCGAATAACTCCTTATGGGCCTGCTCCACAGGTGCAACTGCCTGTGTTCACGGTGATGAACTCTTGGCCTCAAAAGGATTTTGCATCCAAGTACACTTATTTCCAAAAATTAATTTGTATTCCAGTAAAGATTTCACCTCTATCATGGAACCTGAACAATATCACATTCGAGCAAAGAGAGAAGTAGTAACAGCCCTCACACTCTCTGTACTTTTGGGACTAGGAGCTGTTGGTGCATCCACAGGTATTGCATCCTTGGTGCATGGAGCTCAACAAATTACTAAACTTAGTGCTGAGATAGATGCAGATCTTCAACGTATTGAAATCTCCATCTCAGCCTTACAAACATCCTTGACTTCCTTGGCTGAAGTGGCGCTGCAAAATCGACGAGGTCTTGATCTTCTTCTTTTAAAGCAAGGAGGATTGTGTGCTGCACTAAAAGAAGAATGTTGTTTTTATGCAGATAATTCTGGCATTGTTATAGATTCTATGTCTCAATTAAGGGATCGTTTAAAAAATAGAGAAAAAGAAAGGCAGAATCAAATGTCCTGGTTTCAGGCTATGTTTAACTGGTCCCCTTGGCTAACTACCTTAATATCAGCTATCATAGGTCCACTCATTCTCTTACTGCTTGCTTGTATGATAGGGCCTTATATAACAAGGAAACTCATACAATTCCTCAGACAACGCTTAAATGACATAGGAGAAGAAGTAAATCATACAAAAATTACTGTAAACACTCTGTTTCAAAAACATGCATACCATTTGCTCACCATAGAAGGTGACGATGATTGGAAACCTCCATTTTCCTTATCCAATGACTCAGATGCCGAGGATGAGGTCTTTGAAAGAACAGCTCCACGAGAGATGCCGGAGGGCATATCTCTTGGGCAAAAATCTCTTGATGATCTCTCGGACGGCATCGAAAGTCAACATTAAAAAACAAAAAAAGGTGACATATGGCTCCTTGAGCCATACCTATTTCATTATGTTTCACTTATGAAAGATCACACCAAGCACATTAGTAAAACAACTCCTAAAATTGCTCAATAGAACTGTCCACGAGCCGATCGTGCTGTATGACAAAATAGGCTTGGAAAGTCCCTGACGCTTGCGCAGAACAAAAGACACGTCCACACATAACACAAAAAACAATTATATATCACCTTATAAGGTACAATGCTTGCATTTCCTTATTTCTGCTTTTTGCTCAATAAAAGGCGTCGCTGCATAGCTGACGGGGTCGGAGTCAGAGAGATCACCTCCACCCGTGCAGCGTGTGCCTCGCCACCTTGCATTCACTCTGCATGTGACGTGTCATGTTTTGCCTCTTCACCCTTGCGAGGGTCCCTCTGAAGACAACCCCTAGGCGACTACTCCCGGGCAGCGCACTCCGGACCCAACTCGAGAGTCCTCCAACCGGAGCGCGACACCACTTCTTGGAAATGATCAAAGATCTACATGTGGAACAAGAAGATCTGCTTGTAAGTTTTGACATGGTTTCACTATTCACTCAAGTTCTGATAAAAGAAACTCTTGAAATCATCAAAAATAAATACCAAACAGCTAAACACCTCATGGAACTAACAGAACACTGCTTAAGCAACACATATTTCATATACAAAGGACAAAGATACAAGCAAATTGAAGGAGCCCCTATGGGATCACCACTGTCACCCGTCATTGCAAACCTGTTCATGGAAGAATTCGAATCCAGAGCCCTGGCTAATGCCATACTCAAACCCAAACTATGGTTAAGATATATCGATGACACATTCGTGATTTGGCCCCATGGACAAGAAAACCTAAACAACTTCCTAACACACCTAAACAGCGCACACCCCAAAATCAAGTTCACCATGGAAACAGAAACAAACAAACAACTACCATTCCTAGATGTACTAATCTACAAGAAAACAGATGGCACACTAGGACACACCATATACCAGAAAAAAACACACACCAACCACTACCTCAACGCCCAATCCCACCACCACCCAGCACAGATAAACTCCGTGGCTAAAACACTAATTACTAGAACCAGACGCCTGGCAGACAAGACACACATTAAGACTGAACTATGCACCCTGACTAAAATATTGACAGCCAACGGCTTCCACAAAAGCAAAATCACCAACTTGATCCACAAAAACACACTGAGACATAACAGAGACCCAGAAGATGAACAGACCTATGGAATAGCTGTCCTGCCCTACATAAGAGGCACTACAGACAAAATTAGTAAGATTCTATACAGACACCACATCAAGACTGCCTTCAAAACAGACAGAAAAATAGCAGCCATCCTCAGGAACCCCAAAGACAAAATTGACCTGGAAAACCAAGGCATATATGAAGTCCCCTGTGCATCATGCCCGGCCACATACATTGGACAGACCAATAGAAGAATAAGCACCCGCCTGGATGAACACAAAAATGCAGTCAAAAAGCTGGAACACACTTCCTCACTCGTCCAACGCATGAAAGCCACAGGTCATAACATCAACTTCAATGGCACCAAAACCCTAGCCACCATAGAAAATCCCAGCCACAGAATCATCAGAGAAGCCATAGAGATTGAAAAAAGACCAGAAAGCATGAACAGAAGAGATGATTCCACCAGGCTGTCAATCATTTGGAAGCCTGCACTCACAAACAAAAAAATCTCCACACCACAAGCCAGGCAAACACCTGAGCACAAACAGATCCCCCCTGATACCTCCATCTCAAACACACCCCAACCAGGCACCCAGATGAAACCCAGCTTCCTAACGAATGATAGCCGTCCATTTACCCGAAGCCAAGCTGCACTAAAGGCCTCCAATAAAGTAAAACAATGTGGCCAGCCAATCAAGATACAGAAAGAGCCCCCCCCAAAAAAAAAAACAGACAGAAGATACTAGTAGCAGAACACAGCAAACTCCAAGACCAATAAACACAGACCAAGACTCTCAACCAATCAGGATGAAGAAAAAACCATTCTGACACAGCAATAGGCTGCCCCAAATTTAAATCTGAAACCACTGTAAAAGTCTGACTCACAGACAAACACAGAAGCCTGATGATGGCAGATGAGATTCTGCTGAAACGTTGCTACAACTTTAAAAGCACCACGTGGGAAAATACCCGAACAAAGCTGAATTTTCTGAGGTTCTTGCTGGTATTTGTATGTGGATCTTTGGTTATTCGGGTTTTCTCCCGCGTAAGATTGGAAGTATCTAGGCAACGTTTCGATGAAGTCTCATTCATCATCTTCAGGCTTGGTCTTCAGCTCTGTGCTTCTCAGAGTGATGTGAGCTTGCAGCTGCTTCTTCCTTTTAACTGCTCCTGGGGGTGTGACTTGATTGGCTGGGGGTTTGGCTGTGTTCTGATTGGTTGGGGGGTTGGCTGTGTTCTGATTGGCTGGAGGCGTGTTCTGTTCAGGTGGGGGCTTGATTGTGCTCAGGTTAGTTTTAGTTGCTGGAGGGTTTGAGCTGGTGAGCTGTGATCTTGCTGTTTGGCTTCGAGTTCGTGGTCGTGCTGCATCTTCATGGTGGGGGTCAGTTCCGACCTCTTCCCTGGTCCAACACCTCAAAGCCACAGGACATGAGATTGACTTTAAAAATACCAGAACTATCGCCAAAACTGAACACTTCAGCAGCAGAATCATCAGAGAAGCCATAGAGAGAGAAAAACGCCCACACAGCATGAATAAACGAGATGATGCCTCCCGCCTACCAGCCATTTGGAAACCCGCCCTCATGAACAGATGCATACCTAACATGAAGAATGACACCAGACCCACACCCCTGAGAGCCACACAAGATGCCACCACCACACTTCCACGTAGAAAGCAGACTCACACCCACACAGAAGATGAAACACGACCACGGACCAGAAGCCGCACTGCAGCTGCATCACTAACCACCTCAAACCCCTCTGAGCCATACATGAAGCGAATTGACCCCCACCATGAAGATGCAGCACGACCACGAACTCGAAGCCAAACAGCAAGATCACAGCTCACCAACTCAAAGCCTCCAGCAACTAAGACTAACCTGAGCACAATCAAGCCCCCACCTGAACAGAACACACCTCCAGCCAATCAGAACACAGCCAACCCCCCAACCAATCAGAACACAGCCAAACCCCCAGCCAATCAAGTCACACCCCCAGGAGCAGTTAAAAGGAAGAAGCAGCTGCAAGCTCACATCACTCTGAGAAGCACAGAGCTGAAGACCAAGCCTGAAGATGATGAATGAGACTTCATCGAAACGTTGCCTAGATACTTCCAATCTTACACGGGAGAAAACCCGAATAACCAAAGATATATATATATATATATATATATATATATATATATATATATATATATATATATATATATATATATTCTTTCCTTTTTTAACTTCTATTATGTTCTGTCTGGGAAAGGAGGGGGAAAGTGAGAACAAAGAAACTTTGTAACACTGCCAACTAGAGGCTTAAAAATATTTTACTTGAAGTTGAAAGAACTGTGAAACTCTCTTTTCAAGGACATTGCAACTTGATAAGATAGAGGGAAGAACATGGGAGAGTGTTATTACAGGTGTTCTTCTGGACTTCTATCAACAATTGAAGTTTGGAAGACTTCCGGTTTTTGCGTGGCTTCAGGGCAGCAGGAATTCGTGACTGCTCACGATTCCTTGCGATTCCTCCTGTTCTAGCTGCTGAGGTACCCCGGATCCAAATGGGTCAGGGGGTTATGGCTGCCCTGTAGGGACAGCTGAAGAGAGAGGGGAGCTGGACAGGGGGTTGGGGGTGTCGCAGACCCCCTCCTCGTCCTGAGAAACCCCTTTTTCCCAAGGTGGTGGAGCGGCGGTCAGCAATGGCCGCCACGAAGAAGTCTGCAACCGGGTAAGATCATGCTGGAGGAAGCAAGAAAAGTGAAAGTGCTGGCTGAGCTGGGTCAATCAACATCCTTTAAATTCGCTGCAACTGAGCTGTCTGAATTGCTGGAGAAGTGGCGGAGAAGCTGTTAAAGGGAACTTTTTTTTTTCTTCACTCTCCCACCCCATGAAAAAAGAAGAAGAAGATTTGAAATTTGTTTGGGCACTGTAGGTGAAATATTCTGAAAGTTGCTTGGACATTGGACTTAAAAATTTAAGAAATTGGAAAACCTTTATTAGAGGTATGGATTTCTGATCATTTAAAAATTGATGTTGCAAGTGGGAAGGAAGCGGAAAAATATTGGAGCAGAAGTGGAAAAAGGAGGAGATTGCCAAGAATACTAAAAAAAGAAATATGGTAATTGGACCTCTTTGATTAAACAGTAACCCCAGAAAGAGAAATAGAAGAAGGAAGAAAAGTATTAATTTTTGGAACTTTTTTTTAAATTATTCTTGATTAAAAATACTTGGGTGGTTTTTTGGGGAAAGTTTTTCTTTTCAGGATGATATCGCTTGTGGATGAATTAAAGATTGAATATCAAAAATATAAAAAGGAAGAACAAGATGGAAAAGATACTTTGGGCACTTTATTTCAATTTTTAGAAATGGCGTTATGTAATTATGAAAAGTTGATTACGCAGCAGAATGACTGGGACAAAGAAGAAGAGGAGCAAGAAGCCATCTTTGATGAACAATGGGTTTTTTCCGGGGAGGAGGAGAAAGAGGATAAGAAAAAGGGGATTTTAAGGTTTGAAAAAACAACCCAAAAAAAGAAAAATGAGAGGAAAGGTGGATGCAAGGTTAGAAAGCAAAGGAAAGGGAGTAAGAAAAGGGAAGAGGAGAGACAAAGGGGTAAAAAGGGCAAGGAGAAGAATAAGCAAGAGAGAAAGGGGGGGGAGGAGAAGCCTCAATGGTGGGAAGCAAGATCTAAAGAAAAAAAGTTTATTTAGAGACAATGGGTGAATCTAATTAAGGATAAAAGGGGGATTCTGTAAGATATATAAGATTGTGTTTATGTGTATTTAGAGTATAAAATTTATTAAACAGAATCCCAAGATAAATTAAGTGTTATATGAAGTACTTTTAAGTTAGGGTAAAGGCGTCACTCCAAATAGTGTATAGGAGAAGTATAGTAAAAGAAAAAAGATGAATGGATAGTTGGAAATAGACCAGACAAAGAATGTTATTGAAAATGGTTATAAGCTGTTATGCTTTGATTGTTTGTGCACTGTTTTTGTAAAATTAATAAAATTGGTTTATAAAAAAAAAGAAAAGAAAATGATAACAAGATATGGAAGGATATAAAATGAATATGATGTTTGAATTTGTGTCTGTGTGAAGAGTTTTAACCCGGGAGCAGGCAGTCTTCAGAAAAGATGTTTTAGTTTATGTTTTGTGTATTGTATTTGTAAAATTAATAAAACTTTTTTTAAAAAAAACAATTGAAGTTTGGCTTTGAAGCTTGTGGAGAAGAGAGTTTTAATCAGAGCCTTGGATAATTAAATAAAGTGCAGTGTGTTCTTTTTATTTTTTTTAGTTGTGTTACCCCTCCTTACCAGCTCTACTGTGGGCTAAAAAATGGATAACATTAAGAAAGACCAGATTGTTGACACCAGAAGGACATGATTTGTTGTTGGGCTGGCATGCTTTTCTGTGGTATAAGGAAACTAAAACACAGGGCTATTTTAGAAGACATCATATACGGGATTCTTTGTGGTTAAATTGGGAGAAGATTAAAAGACAATGTTGTTTGAAAATTCCAGTATGGTTATCAACTATTGAAGCTTTTTCGTATCCTATAATTTATAAGAAGGAACAAACAGTTAGATATGGGGAAATATTGGATGAAAAGGGTGAGCTTAAATCGATGCAAAATTTAGAGGAACAAGGTATAAAGATGAATTGGTTTTCATATGCGCAAATACATTCAAAGTATGATGAAGATTTAAAAACAGAAGGATTTTATGATAAATTGACTGAAATGGCAAAAATTGTGGTCTCAAAATTACAAAATGACAATGTCAACAGCATATAAAGAAAATTTGTATAAGATGTTTTATAGGTGGCATTTCCCCCCGAAAAGAATAGCAAGAATGTTCAAGAATAAATCTGAAAAATGTTGGAAATATCATCAGATTCCTGGTTCATATTACCATAGGTGGTGGGCTTGCGAGGATGCTAGAAAATATTGGACTAAAATTTGCATGTGGTTGGAAAAAATGACAAAGAAACACGCAGACTTGAAACCAGAGATTTTTTTCTTGGGAATTTTACCTGACATATATAGTAAAGATTTGAAATACCTGATTGTAAATGTATTAACAGCAGCTAGGATTGTATTTGCTAAACATTGGAAAAATGAGAAAATACCATCACAGGAAGAAATCAATAAGAAAATATTGGATTGTGCTGAAATGAGTAGATTGACATTTGAAATCAGAGAAAAAGAGGATAAACAATTTTATAAAATTTGGGACCCTTTTTATCAATGGTTAGATGATAAAACACAACAATAGAATATCTAGAATTTCAGAAAATAATGAATATATATATATATATATATATATATATATATATATATATATATATATATATATATTCTTAAGTTTTCGCGGTTACTTACATGTCTGGCATTCAGCTTTGTTCGGGTATTTTCCCACGTCATAATAGTGGTGCTTTCAAAGGTGTAGCAACATTTCAGCAGAATCTCATCTGCCATCATCAGGCTTCTGTATGGTGTTTGTCTGTGAGTCAGACTTTTACAGTGGTTTCAGATTTAAATTTGGGGCAGCCTATTGCTGTGTCAGAATGGTTTTTTCTTCCTCCTGATTGGTTGAGAGTCTTGATCTGTGTTTATTGGTCTTGGAGTTTGCTGTGTTCTGCTTCTAATATCTTCTGCCTGGTTTTTTTTTTTTTTTGGCTCTTTTTGTATCTTGATTGGCTGGTAACATTGTGTTACTTTATTGGAGGCCTTTAGTGCAGCTTGGCTTCGGGTAAATGGAGGGCTATCATTAGTTCAGAAGCTGGGTTTTATCTGGGTGCCTGGTTGGGGTGTGTTTGAGATGGAGGTATCAGGGGGGATCTGTTTGTGCTCAGGTGTTTGCCTGGCTTGTGGTGTGGAGATTTTTTTGTTTGTGAGTGCAGGCTTCCAAATGATTGACAGCCTGGTGGAATCATCTCTTCTGTTCATGCTTTCTGGTCTTTTTTCCATCTCTATGGTTTCTCTGATGATTTTGTGGCTGGGATTTTCTATGGTGGCTACGGTTTTGGTGCCATTGAAGTTGATGTTATGACCTGTGGCTTCCATGTGTTGGACTAGTGAGGAAGTGTGTTCCAGCTTTTTGACTGCATTTTTGTGTTCAACCAGCCGGGTGCTTATTCTTCTATTGGTCTGTCCAATGTATGTGGCCGGGCATGATGCACAGGGGACTTCATATATGCCTTGGTTTTCCAGGTCAATATTGTCTTTGGGGTTCCTGAGGATGGCTGCTATTTTTCTGTCTGTTTTGAAGGAAGTCTTGATGTGGTGTCTGTATAGAATCTTACTAATTTTGTCTGTAGTGCCTCTTATGTAGGGCAGGACAGCTGTTCCATGGGTCTGTTCATCTTCTGGGTCTCTATTATGTCTCAGTGTGTTTTTGTGGATCAAGTTGGTGATTTTGCTTTTGTGGAAGCCGTTGGCTGTCAATATTTTAGTCAGGGTGCATAGTTTCGTCTTAATGTGTGTCTTGTCTGCCAGGCGTTTGATTCTAGTGATTAGTGTTTTCGCTCCGGAGTTTATCTGTGGTGGGTGGTGGTGGGATTGGTCGTTGATGTAGCGGTTGGTGTGTGTTTTCTTCTGGTATATGGTGTGTCCTAGTGTGCCATCTGTTTTTTTGTAGATTAGTACATCTAGGAATGGTAGTTGTTTGTTTGTTTCTGTTTCCATGGTGAACTTGATTTTGGGTGTGCGCTGTTTAGGTGTGTTAGGAAATTGTTTAGGTTTTCTTTTCCATGGGGCCAAATCACAAATGTGTCATCGATGTATGTTAACCATAGTTTGGGTTTGTGAGTGGCATTAGTCAGGGCTCTGGACTTGAATTCTTCCATGAACAGGTTTGCAATTATGGGTGACAGTGGTGAACCCATAGGGGCTCCTTCAATTTGCTTGTATCTTTGTCCTTTGTATATGAAATATGTGTTGCTTAAACAGTGTTCTGTTAGTTCCATGAGGTGTTTAGCTGGTTGGTATTTATTTTTGATGTTTTCAAGAGTTTCTTTTATCAGGACTTGAGTGAATAGTGAAACCATGTCAAAATTTACAATCAGATCTTCTTGTTCCACATGTAGATCTTTGATCATTTCCAAGAAGTGGTATGAGTTTTGTACACGTGAAGCTGCTGTTTCAGCATGGGGCTGTAACTCTTTTGCTAGGTGTTTAGCTAGGTTTTGTAGTGGTGCTCCTCTGGAGCTGACTATGGGTCTGAGAGGTATGCCTTCTTGGTGTATTTTTGGGAGGGCGTATAGTTTGGGGCATCTGGAAGTTTTCTCTCTGGGTATGATCATGTGTTGGATCTCTTTGCTTATGTGGCTGGTTATAATTTTCTTCTTGGTTAATTTTTCCAGATATGTGGTTGGGTCTGTGTTTATAAACCATCCCCAGATGAGAAGTTGCTTCTCTATGTAATTTTCAAAATTCTGGCCTCTTAGATCTCATCTGCTTGTTCTCCAATGATTGTCCCTGAGGTAAACATCAGACAGAATCAACATCTTGCATCAGAAAAGGATATATGCCTCAATCATACACATTGTGGCACAGGTTTGGGGACAGGTAGGGACTGTGCTATTGAATGTACTTTCTGTCTTTTCCAGGTGAAGCTTGGTTTGTCTCTGTCTGATTCATGAAAGCTTGTAACATTTCCAAATTGGGAAGGTGTTTTGAATTCATCTAACTCTTCTTCTTGTTCTTCCTCAGAAACAGGAAAGGGATTGATTCAGACCTATGAATTATGGATCTTCTGCTTCTATTTCTGTTCCTTCTATCCAAGCCAGTTTCTGGGAGGCTTGGAATGAAGTGCCCATTGAGTTTGAAGCTCCCGCGTAGTGAAAACCAATGGAGCTATTACAGGCCAGGAGACCATCTCATTGGTATAATCACCACTGGAATAAACATCATGCATAAAACAATGATGCCTTTCAACAGGGCTCCTTATTTTCAGTTTGACATGTAAGTCATTCGGGGTGGTGATGTAACACTAACCCTCTATTTGCTCTTCTAACATTCTCATTCTTTTCTTCTTATTTCACTTATTGCCTATATTGTAGGACCTGTCTAATTTCTTGAACTGTTTTGATTTCCATTGTTGCTCTCTTTTGACTTATTTTGTAAAAAAAGCTCAAATCCAGAAATGGGGCAGGAAAAAGATATCTTT
Organism: Hydrophis major; assembly: GCA_033807585.1. Taxonomy (NCBI): domain Eukaryota; kingdom Metazoa; phylum Chordata; class Lepidosauria; order Squamata; family Elapidae; genus Hydrophis; species Hydrophis major. The sequence goes on from CM066329.1 coordinate 27,834,082, forward strand.
AAAAAGTCAGATTCCTTCCTGATCCTCTCAAGAGTTATTGTAACTGTAGTTTAAAGTAATTAGTGAATGAGATGTAGTTGCCTCTGCCCAGCCCATTTATATATGTTTACAACCACTCTTTCATACTTAATACCTGATCCTTATAGGAAAAGAGAATGACTTGATTTTACAACTGCTTTTCTTGGTCACTTATGAAAAAACCTATTCCTATAACAATGATTGTACTTTAATGAATGAATGATTTTGAATCCTGGTTACTTGGCAGTTGAAAATTAGTGCTGTTACAAACAGCAATAGCACTTAGATTTATGTACTGCTTTACAGTGCTTTACAGCCCTCTCTAAGCAATTTACAGAGTCAGCATATTGCCCCCAACAATTTGGCTCCTCACTTTACGTACCTTGGAAGGATGGAAGGCTGAGTCACCCTTGAGTCTGGTTAGATTGGAACTGCCAAATTGCAGGCAGGCAGCAACCAGTAAAAGTAGCCTGGAGTACTGCACTCCAACGACTGCACCACCAAGGCTCATATAACGGTTTATTTATGATTCTTAAGCTTAGTGGAAAACTGTCTCCAGCTGATCTTCCCCATACTTATTAAAAAGAAAAGGTGCTGGGAAACTATCATTTGACTCTTGAATTGGATCAATATTGGCTTAAGCATCAGAAGCAGAGGTGGTATTCAGGCAGTTTGGACCAGTTCTCTTGTACCAATAGCAGAGATTTTTACTAGTTTGGAGAACTGGCAAATACCACCTCTGACTAGCCTCATCCACCTGCCCCCGCCATTAGCTCTCCTATATTCCCTTGTTTTTGGCTTAGCTGACTCACCAGTGTTCCGAAAGGAGTGGGTCTTTGAGCTCTGAAAGAGCATGCAAAGCACTTGTTAGGCATGCACACGCATGCATAGAACTACTCATAGATCTGGAAGGAAAAAATTTGGAAACCCATCACTGATCAAAATGCAAAGAGAAATAAAATTGAAATTTTGGTATTTTGCTTTTGATCGTCATGATGATGATGATCACATAAACATTTCAATGTTAGTTTAACTCTTGGAAAGGTACTACGCTATGTTTTTGATATTCAATTGGTCAACAAGACTCCTGGGCTTCTGAAAAATCTCACACTTGGCTACAACATCCATGATAATTATTGGGATCGACTTCTGACTTCAGATGCCTTGCTAGATATGTTCTCAACGGGAGAAGCCAATGTTCCCAACTACAGTTGTGGAAGGAAGGACCACCTTTTCGCTATTGTTGATTCGGCTAACGATGACATCTCCATCCAGATGTCAACATTAGTAGGCACCTACAAAGTCCCTCAGGTTTGTGTGCATGTGTTTTACTACAGTTAATTTGAATGGGGTGGTAAGCCAGTTTGTGATAGATCCATCTGTATCTTCAATTTGCAATTAAAGAATTGCTTTTCAATGTGTAGTCCATTCTAGGTGAAATGGTTAGGAATTGGGATCTACAGTGTTTAAGAGGCAAAGATCAAAACACAATATACTCTCATAACATCCTCATCATTGCTTTGGGTCTTCTGTTTCATGCTTGGGAAGGTCAGGACAGACTCTATCTTCAAACAAAGGGTCTTCTTTAAAAAGGAAGGTATAGCAGAGATGGGAAATCATCCTTTGAATATAATGTTAACAAAAATAATGATATTTTCAATGGTAAACATTTTAGCCCACATGCTCGTTATTTTTTATCCTTAAAATTCATCGTAAATGGCTTGAAGGGCGATAAAGACTTGAGAGGATTTTTCTACCAGATAAAATATTCAAAAAAATATCCCTAATAGTGGTGTGTTCTCTATTGGCAGGTTCATATGCACATACCAATACATATTAAAAAAGAATAAAACATAATTTACAGACCTCCTGGTCTATTAGACATTCTTGTTAAAATACTGTATATGCTAGCATCCTCTTGATTAGAGCTGAGAGTGGAGAGATGAACCAATTATTTCTTGTTGAAGAACAGGAAGACTTCAGACATAGTTTTGGTTGACCAAGAGCAGTTAGTGTATAGTCCTTAAAGAAATTAAATTACACCAAAGGAAGCATGCAATGTGGTACTCAAGACTCTGTCTTAGGCCCATGCCAAATTATTGTATTACATGTTTGGAATGTAATAAAACTCCCAAAATTCTGTCTTTTGGAAGAGACAAAATTTCAGTTAAAGACTTTTTGAATTACACAACTGACAGACTATATGTGTCATGCCCCTTTCGGAATCTGATTGGGACTGGCATGGGAGTTTGGCTCCGTTGGCTGTGGAACAAATTGTGGAAGGGCACAGACCAGCTGGGCAGAGCAGGGAAGAGGTAGAGCAAGAGAGAGGGTCTTCAGAAGACGACCCATGCCCACCCCTCTACATCCTATTGCACTCAGGGAGGAATGGAGAAAGGAGCAACAGGAGTGGCATGGCTTACAGGAAAGGAAAGGACCCTGATTTCCCTCATTAGCTGCAGCTGGGAACACAGTGTTTAAAAAGGGAAGCTTCACATAGCAATTTGTTGGGAGCAAATTGTGAATTATCTGGTATCGTTGAGGCTTATCTGTGTTACTGGCATCTTCCCAACTGTGTTTGCTTTAAGTCTGCAATTCCTTCTCCTGCCCTGTCAAGTCAATTACTGCAGCGTGGTTTGTTTGGAATTTTAGTTACAGTTTGTATGTACTTTGCTTTTGGAATGAATTTCCTCCACTTAGACTGTTCCTGGGAGAGTTTTTCTCCAGCTAAAGGTAACCTGGACATTGGGGGCTAAGTTGGAGATAATAAAGGGACTCTTCTTGCTTATTTGAATGTGTTGTCTTTGTGCCACTCCTGGGTCATCACAATTAGGATATGTGGTCTTGTGATCTCTTGTGCTACAGGAAAACAAGCTAAAAAGATTGCTGCAGAATGAATTCAGATCTTGAAACTGAGAAAAATATAGCGATGCTCGGTAAGGATGGCACAGTGAAATGGATGAGCCATTATAAATATATTCCCAAATTGGCGATTATTCCAATGTGGAAATATCTTAAGACATTTGAGCAGCTTGACAGAATGGTTAAATATGGGAGATTTAAGCAAAATCCTTATAATAAACAGACTTGTATTTGTCAGACTCCAGAGATAGACAAAACAGATCTATTATGTGAGGGAGATGGACGTTAAGAGGTTTGATATATAAATAAATACAATAAATATTTGAATGGGAATTGTATAAGAAAGATATTGACCTCTTTCTTACACAAAGAAGGACTAGGGGAGACATAATAGCGGTCTTCCAGTATCAAAGGGGTTGCCACAAAGAAGAGGGAGTCGACCTATTTTCCAAAGCACCTGAAAGCAGGACAAGAAGGAAACAGGACAAGATGGAAACTAATCAAGGAGAGAAGCAACCTGGAATTAAGGAGAAATTTCCTAACAGTTAGAATCATGAATCAGTGGAACAACTTGCCTCCAGAAATTATGAATGCTCCAATGCAGGAAGTTTGTAAGAAGTTGTATGACAAAAGTACAACCATTTGCTTGAAATGCTAAAGGGTTTCCTGCCAGAGCAGGAAGTTGAATTAGTCCTCCAAGGTCCCTTTCAACTTTGTTATTCTATATTCAGTAATCTTCGATCACAGATTGAGGAAATAACCAGTTTGGATTCTTCTATTAAAACAACATATTTCCTGTGATTAAAATTAATATGATATATATATATATGAATACATGAGATTCTGCTGAAACGTTGCTTCAACTTTAAAAGCATAATTATAATGACGTGGGAAAATACCTGAACAAAGCTTAATACCATATATGTAAGTACCCATGAAAACTTAATGAAAATTTATGTTTATATTTATATATTTATATATTTATATATACATAAAAAAAGCACCACGTGGGAAAATACCCAAACAAAGCTGAATGCCAGACATGTAAGTACCCGCGAAAACTTAAGAAAACATATATACATAAATACATATACATATACATATACATATACATATACAAGTTGGATTAGACCTCCAAGATCCCTTTCAACTTTGCTATTCTGTGTTCAGTAATCTTTGATCACACATTGAGCAAATAACCTGTTTGGATTCTTCTATTAAAACAACGTATTTCCTGTGGTTATATATATATTTATATATATGTGTGTGTGTGTGTGTGTTTCTTAAGTTTTCGCGGGTAGTTACATGTATGGCATTCAGCTTAGTTCGGGTATTTTCCCACGTCATAGTAGTTGTGCTTTTACAGTTGTAGCAGTTTCAGCAGAATCTCATCTGCCATCATCAGGGTTCTGTATAGTGTTCATCTGTGAGTCAGACTTTTACAGTGGTTTCAGATTTAAATATTGGGGCAGCCTATTGCTGTGCCAGAATGGTTTTTTCTTCATCCTGATTGGTTGGGAGTCTTGGTCTGTTTTTATTGGTCTTGGGGTTTGCTGTGTTCTTCTTGATTGGTGTTTCTAATATCTTCTGACTGTTTTTTGGCTCTTTTTGTATCTTGATTGGCTGGCAACGTTGTGTTCCTGTATTGCAGGTTTTTAGTGCAGCTTGGCTCCAGGTAAATGGATGGCTATCGTTAGTTAAGAAGCTAGGTTTCATCTGGGTGTCTGGTTGGGGTGTGTTTGAGCTGGAGGTGTCAGGGGGGATCTGTTTATGCTCAGGTGTTTGCCTGGCCAAAACTTACATCAAAACTTACGTCAAAACTTACAAGCAGATCTTTTTGTTTCACATGTAGATCTTTGATCATTTCCTCAAAGTGGTATGAGTTTTGTACATGTGAAGCTGCTGTTTCAGCATGAAGCTGTAGCTGTTTTGCTAAGTGTTTAGCTAGGTTTTTTAGTGGTGCTCCTCTGGAGCTGACTATGGGTCTGAGACTCCACACACAAACCCATAAACACGGACCCAACCACATATCTGGAAAAATTAACCAAGAAGAAAATTATAACCAGCCACAGGAGCAAAGAGATCCAACAGACAATCATCCCAATAGAAAAATCTTCCAGATGCCCCAAACTATACGCCCTCCCAAAAATACACAAAGAAGGCATACCTCTCAGACCCATAGTCAGCTCCAGAGGAGCACCACTACAAAACCTAACTAAACACTTAGCAAAACAGCTACAGCCCCACGCTGAAACAGTAGCTTCATGTGTACAAAACTCATGCAACTTCTTGGAAATGATCAATGCTCTACACGTGGAACAAGAAGATCTGCTTGTAAATTTCGACATGGTTTCACTATTCACTCAAGTCCTGAAAAAAGAAACTCTTGAAATCATTAAAAAATAAATACCAACCAGCTAAACACCTCATGGAACTAACAGAACACTGCTTAAGCAACACATATTTCATATACAAAGGACAAAGATACAAACAAATTGAAGGAGCCCCTATGGGATCACCACTGTCACCCGTCATTGCAAACCTCTTCATGGAAGAATTTGAATCCAGAGCCCTGGCCAATTCCATCCACAAACCCAAACTATGGTTAAGATACATCAATGACACTTTTGTGATTTGGCCCCATGGAAAAGAAAACCTAAACAATTTCCTAACACACCTAAACAGCACACACCCCAAAATCAAGTTCACCATGGAAACGGAAACAAACAAACAGCTACCATTCCTAGATGTACTAATCTACAAAAAAACAGATGGCACACTTGGGCACACCATATACCAGAAGAAAACACACACCAACCGCTACCTTAATGCCCAATCCCACCACCACCCACCACAGATAATCTCCGTGGCCAAAACACTAATCGCTAGAAGCAAACGCATGGCAGACAAGACACACATAAAGACTGAACTATGCACCCTGACTAAAGTAATGACAGCCAATGGCTTCCACAAAAGCAAAATCACCGGCTTGATCCACAAAAACACACTGAGATATAATAGAGACCCAGAAGATGAACAGACCTATGGAACAGCTGTCCTGCCCTACATGAGAGGTACAACATACAAAATTAGTAAGATACTACACAGGCATCACATCAAGACTGCCTTCAAAATAGACAGAAAAATAGCAGCCATCCTTGGAAACCCCAAAGATAAAATTGACCTGGAAAACCAAGGCGTATACCAAGTCCCTGTGCATCATGCCCAGCCACATACATTGGACAGACCCGCCTGGATGAACCCAAAAATGCATTCAAAAAGCTGGAACACACTACCTCACTAGTCCAACACATGGAAGCCACAGGTCATAGCATCAAATTCAATGGCACCAAAACCCTAGCCACTATAGAAAACCCCAGCCACAGAATCACCAGAAAAGCTATAGAGATTGAAAAAAGACCAGAAAGCATGAATAGAACAAATGATTCCACCAGACTGTCAATCATTTGGAGGCCTGTACTCACAAATAAAAAAATCTCCACACCACAAGCCAGGCAAACACCTGGGCACAAACAGATCCCCCCTGACACCTCCAGCTAAAACACACCCCAACCAGACACCCAGATGAAACCTAGCTTCCGAACTAATGATAGCCATCCATTTACCTGGAGCCAAGCTGCACTAAAAGCCTCCAATACAGGAACACAATGTTGCCAGCCAATCAAGAGCCAAAAAGAGCCAAAAAAGAGAGAGAAGCTATTAGAAACACCAATCAAACAGAACACAGCAAACCCCAAGACCAATTAATACAGACCAAGACTCCCAACCAATCAGGATGAAGAAAAAACCATTCTGGCACAGCAATAGGCTGCCCCAAATTTAAATCGGAAACCTTATATATTTTCTCAAGTTTTCGCAGGTACTTACATATATGGCATTCAGCTTTGCTTGGTTATTTTCCCACGTCATTGTGGTTCTGTTTTAAATTTGTTGCAATGTTTCAGCAGAATCTCATCTGTCTTTGTCAGGCTTCTGTATGTGAGATTCTGCCCAAACGTTGCTACAACTTTAAAAGCAGAACCACAATGACATGGGAAAATACCCAAACAAAGCTGAATACCATAAATGTAAGTACCCGTGAAAACTTAAGAAAACAAATATCAGACCTCTACGGGGAGGAAATAAATAGCCAGACCAAAACCTATGAGAAGCTAGAAGTTAAAAGAGCAGGAATACCATGTGACCTCAAATTCCCACGCAGCTGTAGAGACAACAATACAACACCAACCTGCTTCAAATTAACATTTCATCACAGCACAGCAGCTACTAAACGTATCCTGAAAAGAACTGAAATGGCTCTAGTCAGGAACGAGATCCACAGAAAGAGATTCCAATTGGATCAGTTAAACAAAGATTTGCTACTACTACACCTGGAATTGAGCAGCAAAATCCACCCTCCATTTTGGGACAGGATAAAACAACTTACAACTTGGAGAGCTGAATCTGCAAGAATTTATAAACAGGAAAAGCTCTTGAAAAAATTAAAGAAATTAGAACTTGACAAGAAAACCCCCAACAACTCACAACAACACCTGAAACAATTAGTGTACAATATTTCCAACAGAGAATTCACCAAAACAAAAACAGATGTCCTAACCAAAGGATTCAGTTATGCTATAGCACCCAAAAAAATCCCTACAGAATCCGTCATATATGCAGTAGAATCCAGCCTAACTAAATTAAATACAGATGAAGCGGATAGAATAAGACACCAAGTTACTAACATACTATGCACAAGCAAACCACCCAAAAGCAACTTGCACAAAGAAGAACTCAAAGTGCTGCAAGCCCAACAAAAGGATAGCAGCATAATCATACTTCCAGCAGACAAGGGGAATGCCACTGTAGTAATGAATAGAAAAGACAATGAAACAAAATTGACAGACCTATCCCAAGACTCCACATACAAACCCATAAACACGGACCCAACCACATATCTGGAAAAATTAACCAAGAAGAAAATTATAACCAGCCACAGGAGCAAAGAGATCCAACAGACAATCATCCCAATAGAAAAATCTTCCAGATGCCTCAAACTATATGGCCTTCCAAAAATACACAAAGAAGGCATACCTCTCAGACCCATAGTCAGCTCCAGAGGAGAACCACTACAAAACCTAGCTAAACACTTAGCAAAACAGCTACAGCCCCACGCTGAAACAGCAGCTTCACGTGTACAAAACTCATACCACTTCTTGGAAATGATCAACGATCTACACATGAAACAAGAAGATCTGCTTGTAAATTTCGACATTGTTTCACTATTCACTCAAATCCTGATAAAAGAAACTCTTGAAATCATCAAAAATAAATACCAACCAGCTAAACACCTCATGGAACTAACAGAACACTGCTTAAGCAACACATATTTCATATACAAAGGACAAAGATACAAGCAAGTTGAAGGAGCCCCTATGGGATCACCACTGTTACCTCTCATTGCAAACCTGTTCATGGAAGAATTCGAATGCAGAGCCCTGGCTAATGCCACTCACAAACCCAAACTATGGTTAAGATACATCGATCACACATTCGTGATTTGGCCTCATGGAAAAGAAAACCTAAACAATTTCCTAGCACACCTAAATAGCACACACCCCAAAATCAAGTTCACCATGGAAATGGAAACAAACAAACAACTACCATTCCTAGATGTACTAATCTACAAAAAACAGATGGCACACTAGGGCACACCATATACCAGCACAAAACACACACCAACCGCTACCTCAACGCTCAATCCCACCACCACCCACCACAGATAATCTCCGTGGCCAAAACACTAATCGCTAGAACCAAACGCCTGGCAGACAAGACAAACATAAAGACTGAACTATGCACCCTGACTAAAGTACTGACAGCCAATGGCTTCCACAAAAGCAAAATCACTGGCTTGATCCACAAAAACACACTGAGAAATAATGGAGTCCTAGAAGATGAACAGTCCTATGGAACAGCTGTCCTGCCTCAGTGAGTATAAAAGGACACAGCTGGGTTTGGAGAGTTTGTCAGGAACAAAGTGACTGAATGAGTGAGGATTTTACAGCAGAGGCTCTGAGGCTGAAGATTGTTTGCCGGGACTGGTATGTCGAATAGAGCGAGGTTTGCTGCTGTGGATTGTGATTTATGACAGCCGTTATCTTGTGAGACAACTTTCTGTTTGGATTTACTGTTGAAACGGCTGCTTTCTGTTTTGTTCGTCTGAATTTTGAAGGGGAGTCATAACATTATTGTTCCTGACCTCCAAACAAACCATCTTTAAAGCACGATGGATTCAAACCAACTGCAGCGTTTGGTAGAACAGCAACAACAGCAGATTTCCCAGTTACTTCAAAGTAATGTGTCTCTTCAGAATCAGGTGACACAACTGCTGAATTATATTTCTAGCTTACCAAGACCTGCTGCTGCTCCCCCTGCCCCTCCCTTGAGAAAAAGCCCGGTCTCAGTGCTGGAGAAATTTTCTGGGCTAATGGACATGTTCTCGGCATTTATGGGTCAGTGCCAATTGTTTATCTCTCTGAGGCCTGAAGACTTCCCAAACAACTGGGCCAAGGTAGGATTTATTATCAGTTTATTAACTGGGCAGGCTGCCAAATGGGCTACTCCCTTGTTAGTTCAAGATAGCTCGTTGTTGAATAATTTCCAGGGTTTTCTCCAACAGTTTGAGAACCCAATAAAATTACAAACTGTGGACAGGCGGTTAAGGGACATTAACCAGGGGAAACATCCCCTGCAGGAATATGTTGCAGACTTTTGTTTGCTGTGTATGGACTCTAACTGGAACGAATCAGCTCATATGGCTGCATTCCAGGAAGGCTTGTCTGATGCCATCAAGGATGAGCTAGTCCATACAGAGCGGGCTTCAACTTTGGATACATTGATAATCCAGTGCTTACGTATTGAAGCTCGTTTACAGCAACGTGGAAGAAAACAGCCCATTGTGGAACCACCTTTGTTTTCTCTCACACACACCACGACACCAAGAATTTTCCAACCCACGGTTAAGGATGAGGAGCTGATGGAGATAGACGCACTCCACCCTCGTTTAACGGTGCGGAAACATTGAAGAAGGTTCCAGGAAGGCTTGTGCCTTTATTGTGGGGGTCCAGGACATTTTGCAAATTCCTAAACTCGGAGGGGGACTCGCAGACCTGTGCCTGAAACCACTCCTGGCCCGTCGGGAAATGGGGTAGGCCCGACCTCGGGGAAACCCTAGGTCAGGCACATCCTACACCCCCACCCCAAATTGCCGAAGTAAATCCTGACCCTCCTCGGCATTTACTTTTGGACACTTGTATATTCCTGCAGTCCCAGAAGGAGGGAATTCCCGCCGTTGTGCTGGTGGATTCAGGGGCTACAACCAGCTTCATGGACTGTGCTTTTGTTAAACATTTTGGAATTCCGTTGATTCCTGTGAATCCCCCCATGAAGATGGAAACCGTAGATGGGTGTGAACTCAAGTCTGGGCCCATTCGATTTGCCACTCAACCAGTGCGTATGCTGATTGGGGATCATGTGGAGGCAATAAGTTTTTATGTCACCTTGAACCTTCATCTCCCTTTGGTGCTTGGAGTATCCTGGCTGCGGTTGCACGATCCGTTGGTGGCTTGGGCGCAGAACGCCATTTCTTTTCCAAGCCTACAAGGTGTGGACCACCTGAGGCATGTCTGCGCTGGCCAAGATATCACCGCTCCTGCTGTCTCAATACTTTCGGAGCTGTTGGACTTCTCCGATGTTTTCAGCGAACAGGAGGCAGACAGCTTACCACCCCATCATGCCTATGATTGTCCCATAGACTTGATACTGGATGCTCCATTGCCAAAGGGGAGGTCATACTCCATGTCAGAGCCTGAGTTGGTTGCATTCCGAGAATTTTTGGATAAAAACTTAGCTCGGGGATTTATTCGACCTTCGTCATCCCCTCTTTCGGCTCCTGTTCTTTTTGTTAAAAAGAAGTTGGGAGAACTTCGTCTCTGCTGTGATTATCGACGGTTAAACTCTATCACCGTGAGGAATAGCTATCCTCTACCGCTCATTCCGGAATTGATGGAGCGGTTGCGGGAGGCTACTATCTTCACTAAACTCGATCTGCGTAGGGCCTACAACCTGGTTCGGATACACAAGGGGGACGAGTGGAAGACGGCGTTTGGCACTTGTTATGGTCATTTCGAGTACACCGTCATGCCATTTGGTTTGACCAATGCTCCTGCCATATTCCAGCATTTGATGAACGACATTTTCCGGGACATGCTGGATAGGTTTGTCGTGGTGTATTTGGATGACATTTTAATTTAATCCCGCTCCAGAGATCACCACCTTCAGCAAGTTCGCCAAGTGCTTCAGCGTCTTCGGGAGCATAAATTATACGCGAAACTGGAGAAGTGTTTCTTTTTTCAGTCATTGATAGAGTTTTTAGGGCACATCATTTCTCCCGAGGGCATTGCTATGGACCCTAAAAAGGTTGAGGCTTTGTGTAGTTGGGAAGCTCCTCATCGAGTCAAGGACGTACAATGTCTTTTGGGATTCGCCAACTACTATCGGACTTTTATCCCGGACTTTGCTAAAGTAATGGACCCCATAACTCAGCTCCTCCGTAAGAAGATCCCATTTGTTTGGGGACCCCCACAACAACAGGCTTTTGAAATTTAAAGAAAGTGTTTGTGGCCGAGCCGATATTGAGGCATCCTGATCCGAATCGTCCATTTGTGGTTGAGACAGATGCCTCTAATGTAGCTATCGGAGCAGTGTTGTTACAACCTTCGAAGGAATGCGCACCTTTTTTCCCATGCACATACTATTCTAGAAAGCTCACAGCTTCAGAGCGCAACTACACCATCTGGGAAAAGGAGTTGTTGGCTATTAAGGCTGCATTTGAAACCTGGAGACATCATTTGGAGGGGGCTCGGCACAAGGTAGAGGTTCGGACAAATCATCAAACTTGGAACATTTATCCACAGCTAAGAAATTGAACCAACGACAGATTCGGTGGTCATTGTTTTTCACCAGGTTCAATTTCTCCATTACTTATGTTCTAAGTGGACAGAACTGGAGGGAAGACGCGTTGTCTCAGAAGCCCAAGTATATCGGTCCTGAGGATCCTCTTCCTCCACGAACGGTGTTGCCACTGGAATCCTTGGCCGTATTTCAAGATCCAGTGGATTTACGAGCTCGAATATGGGAGGTGCAGCAATTGGATGCATGGACGCAGCAGAGAAGGGGGGAAGTTGGACCTAATTCCCCATGGTCCTTTGAAGAGGGCGTGTTAAGACTTCGAGACTTATTGTACATACCCATTAGGATGCTTTGAGCCCTCATCATGATGCAATGTCATGACAATCCCGCTGCTGGTCATTTTGGTTTTCACAAAACCCTGCACTTGGTCACCCGGACTTTTTGGTGGCCTTGGGTTTGACACAATGTGTCTTCCTATGTCGCTTCTTGCGTACAATGTCGACAAGTGAAAGCGGCATCGGGTGCACCTCCTGGACTTCTTCAACCACTACCGACTCCAAGCAGACCATGGGGAGCGATCTCCATGGATTTTCTAACACACTTGCCCCTTTCGTCGGGTTATACGATGGTGCTCATGGTGGTTGACATGCTCACTAAGATGGCCCATTTCATCCCATGTAGGAGATTACCCTCGGCTCGTGTTAATGCCCAGCTTTTCATACAACACATGTTCCGTTTACATGGCTTACCGGACAGAATTGTTTCAGATCGCGGTGTTCAGTTCACCGCTCAATTCTGGAAAAGTCTAATGAACGCTCGATGAGTACAAGTATGTTTAATGTCAGCACACCATCCGAAAACCGATGACGGCACTGAGAAGGTAATTGGCATCCTCACCCAAAACCTCAGATGTTTTGTAAATCAATGACAAAATGACTGGGTGACCTATTTTCCATTGGCAGAGTTTGCCTTTAATAATTCTTGGCACACCTCCACCCACATGATGCCTTTTTATGCCAATGTGTGTTATCATCCGAGGTTTTTTCCCCTGTCAATTGCGGATTCTCCAGTTCCGGAGGCACGAAAATTTTTGTCGGAGTTATATGCAGTGCATCAATTAATTTCCAGACAATTGGAATGAGTGAAAGCAGATTATAAGCATTTCGCAGATCGTTCGCGTCGAGCAACGCCTCCATTGGCTGTGGGACACAAGGTGTGGTTGTCAATGAAACATCTTCGGGTCGATCGTCCGATTAGGAAGTTGGATCATCGCTTTATTGGTCCCTTCCCTATCTAGGCAGTTATTAATCCGGTGACTTATCGACTCACATAACTGTGCTCCATGCGCATCCACCCTATTTTTCATCGCTCCCTGTTAGTACCTGACACTCCATCGTGTACTCTCCATTCTCCAGAAGATACAGGTTCTCCATCCAGGCTCAGCACTGAACCTGTTACGGATACTACAGTGATCGGAATTTATGATTCACAATGGCTAAAGGGACGATTCCAGTATTTTGTGGGAAGACTGGAAAATGAAATGGAGATTTGCTCTCGGCAGGATATATCCAAGGTGCAAGCCCCCGATCTTATTTGCATATATCATGCACAATTCCCTTCAAAACCACATCCTGATCGTCAGACTCGTGGGAAGGGCCCTGTGGTGAGGGATAGTGTTGTGACTGAAAGGATTGATCCTGCTGTGAGTTTTGACTCTGATGATGAAAGGCTGGAGCCTGCTATGAATGTGGACTCTGAATTATTAGAAGACACAGATGTGAGCCGGGGGATGAAAGGTTATCTGACAGACACTCTTCACCAGAACCTGAGACCTCATTCATGGCAGCATCTGATCCACAAAATGAATCAGAGGCATCGAGTGGGGAAGTTGACAGATCGTGGCTTGATGCTAGAACTAGGAGGAGACTGAGACATCAAGTTGGGAGGAGGCAAGCCAGACACTGATTAGGGAAAGTAGCACATTGCCTCAGTGAGTATAAAAGGACACAGCTGGGTTTGGAGAGTTTGTCAGGAACAGAATTAGTGAGGATTTTACAGCAGAGGCTCTGAGGCTGAAGATTGTTTGCCGGGACTGGTATGCCAAATAGAACGGGGTTTGCTGCTGTGGATTGTGATTTATGACAGCCGTTATCTTGTGAGACTACTTTCTGTTTGGATTTACTGTTGAAACGGCTGCTTTATGTTTTGTTCGTTTGAATTTTGAAGGGGAGTCATAACACGTATATATATATATACTTTAAAAGCACCACTACCATGACGTGGGGAAATACCCGAACAAAGCTGAATGCCAGATATATATATACAAATACCCGCATACAAATACCCGCGAGAACCTCAGAAAACATATATATATATATATATATATATATATATATATATATATATATATATATATATATATATATATTATAGGTCTTGGTGTGTTCGGGTCTTGGCGACATTTGAACGAGGTCCCATTTGCCATCTTCAGACTGGTATTCTCGTTGTCATGTTTTTGTGAGCTGTGCCCTCAGGCCAGGACCCTTTGGAATAAAATTAGAAAGTGGACACAAGAAATTATTGCATGCCAAATTGAATTTGAACTGGAAATCTATTTACTTGGGATTATTCAAAAAGAATATCCAAAGAAGTTTAAGTATTTAATTTTACACATACTGACAATGGCCAGAATAGCTTACATGCAAAAGTGGAAAGAACAGAGGATTCCAATTGAAGAGTTAATTATACAAAAAATAGCAGACTGTGATGAGATGGACATGCTCACACTTAAAATGAGAAAGAAAGAATACTACTCAATTTGGCATAGATGGTACATGTGGCTAGAAAAAGAGAGATAAGAATTAGAAAAGATGATTAAATAAGAATTCTCAAGAAAGTGATACACAAGATATATTAGGATAGACAGAAGGATGAAAGATTTATAATAATAAATGTAATATGTATTAAGGATAGGTATGAATAGATGTTAAAAGAATAAGACGATATTAAAGATATATAATAATAACTGTAATATCAAGGCAATATGTATTGATGATTAATGATAAACAAAAATAATATAGACTAAGAGAGGTACGAATAGTTGTTACAGTATAAAACAATGTTATATGTGGATGTGAATGTTTTTGAAAAAGTAACTGAGATTTGTACTGGTAGAAAATAACAAAAAATTACTGGAGAAAAAAAAAAACCAGAAATATTTTATGAGTTAACACTCTTTTTAACTTATTTTCTTTGCTGCTATTATTACATACAGTCTTGTTAATGTTATGTCTTGCTAATGTTATGTTTTTTCTTGATCTGTTTGAATGACTATTGTTGATTACTCATTAATTAATAACTAATCAACAATAAACTATTTGTTTTAGATTTAAAGAAATCCAATTTAGTTATGATAAACAATAAACAAATTTATCAAAACTAAATTGGATTTCTTTAAAGAAAATATTTTGGAATTGATCTGACTCCAAATATAATGACATTTTCTTAATTGCTCTTTCAGATTAATTTTCACTACTTTTCAGAGTCACTGCATGAAAAAAGTCAATTGCCCTTTTATCACCGGCTTTTACCCCCAAAAGGCATCCTCTACCCAGCAATTGTCCAACTGCTCCTCCATTTCAGATGGACCTTGATTGGTCTTTTTGCTTCAGACACAGAAAATGGAGAAAATTTCATGAGGACATTGACTCCTTTGCTTGTCAAGAATGGAATCTGTGTGGTTCTATCACAGCAATTCTCAACAACTGGAAAAACAGGACACATCAGGGATGGCCTCTCTAAATGGACACAAGTTAATGTCTTTCTTCACTACATAGAATTTCGTGCTGTTTTGGACAGAATTCTTCCTTTCCATTTAACATATAGGCGTTTGCCAGGACCCATTGAAGGGAAACTCTGGATCACCACACTCGTTGATCTATATCCACTGAAAAATGGTAGACATCTCAAATATATTAATAGTATCTGGACTGTTGCTTTAGAGGGAAAAAAACAGCCCCCAAAAGATGCCTTTAAAGTCAATTTTTTTGTGAAGCCACCCTTGGGAGACGAGTCGTTTCTTTGTTTTTTTTCAAAGCACATCTTTTCTGTCAAAGGCCGGGAAAGATGCATTGAGAAAGCACCACTGGACACGCAAAATAAAAAGAACATGATTAAACACTGGAATGACCACCATATTTACACTGCCATTAATGCTCTGGCCCATGCCTTGAATGCTGCATATTCCTCCAGATCCAGGTGGAGAAAGAAGATGGGGAAAGAAAGGTTGGAGGCTCCAATACTGCAGTCGTGGGAGGTAAGGGGACCCAACAAGGATCCATTCTACATTTCCTTTGAAGAGGGGAACTCCATCTTTCTAGTTGTGCTTTTTGTTGTTAGTCATGAAGTTGTGTCTGACCGTGGAGTCCACTTAAGATCACGCTGACTTCTTCAGTGACTCCATCCAGCCACCTCATTCTCTGCTGTCCTCTCCTTCTTTTGCCCTCCAGTGAGTCCAGTTGTGCTACAGAATGCCAAAAGGTTTGGTCAATCTAATCGCTTAGATCAGAGGTCTCCAAACTTGACAGCTTTAAGACTGGTGGACTTCAACTCCCAGAATTCCTCCTCCAGTCATGTTAGCTCAGGAATTCTGGGAATTGAAGTCCACAAGTCTTAAACTTGCCAAGTTTAAAAACCCTTGGCTTAGATGATAATATTCACAAAAACAAGAATTATGCCTTACATTGTTTGATAAAAAACACTGCTAATATTTTAAAGTTGTGCATTTTTAAATAAGTTCCTATACATATGGGTTTACAATTAGCATTATAGAATTTTTCCTTCATATATTTGAAGGAATCTTCAAGTCAACTTTGAAGCTCAGCCTCTCATTTTTGCAGGAATCTCAATCAAAGCTTCTCTGACTTATGGCTACTTATTCTTTGGATTAAGACAATCAGTGAAGAGGAGACTCAACTTCTTTGGTTCTCTGGCTCACCGCTAAAACTCTCTCTCTTTTTAAGAAGCTTTTTTTCCCTCTTATGCAGTCAGAATCTCCTCTCTTGTAATTGAATTCATTTTTCCATGTCTGACACTCAGGAATAACAGTATATCTTAGCTTCTCTGTAATGTCTTTCAGGAATTTGGGGGATGCTGTCTGCAGCTAATAGCAATAGTACTTAGACTTATATACCACTTAACAACGCTTCTACAGGCCTCTCCAAGTGGTTTACAGAGTCAGGATCTTGCCCACAACAATCTGGGTCCTCCTTTTACTGACCTCGGAAGGATGGAAGAGTGAGTCACCTTGAACTGGTGAGACCCAAATTGCTGGCAGCCAGTGATCAGCAGAAGTAGCCTGCAGTATTGCATTCTATCTACTGTGTCATCGTGGCTCCTAGATTGTATTCGTTGAAACATTCGTATTCCCAGACTCCTGATTTTCTGCTCCAATGGACTAAGGTGGCTCTTCTTGATGTCTTTCCTCAAGGTTAAAGGCAGCTCCTTTTGTCAGAGTTTGGCAATTGCCCTAATTAAATCATAAGCCTAAAGCCAAGCTTCAAAAAAAAACCCAAAAAGATTTATTAGGAGCAACATGCTGGCATTACTCTATATGGAGCCATCTTTGGCATATATAATTCACAGTCACCTGTGACCCTGTTTCCCCCATCCCACCCTTGGGTGTATTATAAATCAGATTCTCCAATGAAGCACATTCACAGACCAGGTGTCCTAAATCACCTTCTCCAATGAAGGCATTTCGAGGCCAGTAGATCCAGTAGCCTAGCTGCAATCTTTTTAAAATAATGGTGGAATGTATTTTTGATTTTATTGCCATACTGCTCCTTCAGTTCCCTTGTTTATGGCAACTTGAAAGCAGGCATCGGAAAGTTTTACGCTTTGACACCTTTGATCTCTTCATTGGTTATGTTACTGTTCCCTAAATCCTCATCCAGTGTTTGTGCAACATCTTTTCCAAATGTGTTTCCTCCAAGGGGCACTTGGGGTTTCCCTTTAAACCATCATACACTTCCTGGGGTTCTTCTGGATGCATCTGCTTTCTTCCTAGGAGATCACACTGCTGATTCATGTTTGGTTTGCAATTACTCCTATTTTGAGATCATTTTCACAACTATCAAATTTGAAATCCCTCATCCTTCTTGCCCCGTGTTTTATTTTTCCCCTTCTATGTGGAAGACTTCGTACTTGTCTTGCTCTTAAATTCCATTTAGGCTTTCTTTAGCCCATCTTGAGAAACCATTGTGTTTTGAATTTTATATCTGGTTTTAACTTATACATTAAGACATTAAATTGTATATCAGGTAAAAACGGGCAGTCATTTCTTTTTGGTAAATTTAAATTTAACCCAAAATAGTTTGTCACAGAAGCAACTGCCTGCAAAGGCTCCTGGATTGGGGCTGAAAGGTAAAAGTGAAAACAGTATATTCAATCCCATATTTGGGTAGACCAGGTTGCCCGAATAGACTGGTCTCACCAGAAGAACATGTAATCTCCTCCCACCCCGGTACAGCCAACAAAGCGAGGGTGTCAACTCAAAAATATTTATCTGGTCTTTTTGATGTGTCAGAAGAAAGAGAGTGGGGGGAATAATGTATACCTTAAATATTTTCATAGATATTGGTTAGGAAGCCGAAGCTTCTGGCATGCAAGATTATTACTGGAGAGCATGATTGATGATTCTTGGGTATGGGTGTGTCCTATTGGAAAATGTACATACAGGGGGTGGGGAAAACCAAGCAGGGGTGGGATTCAACCAGTGCTACTACCAGTTCGGTGATGGTTTTGCAGGTGTGTGTTTCATTTGAAACATGTGCATCTGATGCGCACTACACACATGTGTGAAAAAACCCTCAGCAGTGCTGCACGGAGAGCTGAAAGCAATATGTGCCAACTCCCAAACAAGTAGGAGAAAGGAGACACTGCCTTTCAGGTTGTTACAAATATTTATAATATACCACATATGAAAGGTTACATAATCCTTTCTGTTTCTCACACATAGGATTTCTAGGGACTTCCATCACAAAAACAATGCCAGGATGACCTAGTATTCCTGACATGAAATCTCAAGCCAAATTAAAATCCCCACTTTGGCTAAGAACATAATATTTTTAACTTTGCAGAATAACAAGTTACAAAAACATGATGTACTTATATAAGTGTTCAGATAACTTTCAAAAAGGTCAAATTAAGAAGAAAGATGAAGTTTCTTTGGTTCTATAATTTCTTAGGTATAATAGGAAAATACATATATTTTTTCCACATATAATATGTCTAATACATGAATTGTCAGTATTATTGACAAATTTTGCTGAACTTTTCTTTTTAATTTTTAGTGGTAAAAGCTATTCTCCCAAACAGCACTATTTACAAATTAGACCACTGTAGTAGAAGAAAGAACCAAAAGGGATAAGTTGCCATGTTTACTGCTTTTAACATTTCTGGATGTTCCCATTCTAGTTTCAACCCTTTCTGGAGAAGAATGAGTTTCTCAATCTTTCCATATACCAACTGTACTTGGACCAAAATGGAGATTTAGCATCTAACCTGAAGATTGTGAGCTGGGTGTATTTCCCTAAGAAGTCTGTCATCAAAAAAAAAATGGTGACTTTTGAAAGAAAGAGAATTATTATCAACCAAGATCTTTTGTCATGGCTAAAGTTGCACAACAAGGTGAGAGAAACATGTATGTCTTTTCTCTCTTTTCCAAAGGATTGCGAGCCATTTCATTGGGCTAAGTTTATTCACCATGGCTTTTTGTTGCAATGGAGAAGCTGCGAGAAAAATGGTAAAAGACCTTCAAGTGCTGGGAATGATAGCCTCAGGTTGTCCTCTGATTGTAAAAGAAGAAGGCTATTATGTGGATTACTGCCTGAGTTCATGAAATTGAATTTAAACTAGATGAAGGCCCTTTTGGTTCCAGTGGGAAATAAGCTTTGTAATCAGGATTCATCTTGGTCTTGTTGGGGTGAGAGTCCCATGAAATGGCAATAAAGATATATTTGAAGCAACTCAGACCTGCCCAGAGTTATCCCTGCCTCTTTTTCACCCAGCGAGAAAGAGCAATAAACGTTCTCTTCTTAGGAAGGAGGTCCAAAGCTGTGAGTTCCCATGGAGTTATAATGATGTTCTGCTACGCCCTGATCCAGAAAAAGAAAGCATTGAAACATGACTTTGACTCAGAAAATAGAATAGAATAATTTATTGGCCAAGTGTGATTGGACACAAAAGGAATTTGTCTTGGTGCAAATTCTCTCAGTGTACATAAAAGAAAAGATACATTCATCAAGAGTCAAGAATCATAAGGAAAAATACTTAATGATAGTCACAGCGGACTGTTAGGAATATAAGTCACCAACAGGTATTTGGGTTAGAAATATATAAATCAGGATAGACATTTTAGTACTATCTCTTTAAGGGAATTCAAGAGCATGCAATTGGGTGTGGTTTCTCAAACAGCCATAAGATGGAGCCAGAAACCTGGGTTGTTTTGCCTTAGTCTGAGTCTCAGAAGAGAGTGTGAGTGAATCTCTGTTTCCTTCTTTTGGAAAGTATTGCCGTTGCTCCATTTCCTCTAATTGACTGACATGACTGGATTTAATGTAAGTCTTATACTGAACTGTTTTTGACACTGGAATTTGATATTTGGATTATCCCTGGATTGAAAAACTGACTGATTTATCTGTGAATGATTTTTGCACTGCCTATTTTGGACTTTGCTTAAAGTTTTCTGGAGGTAAAGACCTACATTTACTGTGCAGTGTATCTGTGTACTGTGTGTGTATTATTCAAACACTTCTCTCAAATACGTCTTCCTGTATGCGCTCAATCTCCTAATGGGGAATTACCTCAACACGTACAATAAGAAATCAAATCACACCAGGAAACAGTCAATATAGATCGTAAGGATACAAGCAACAAAGTTACAGTCATACAATCACAAGTTGGAGGAGTGGGTGATAAAGTGTGATGAGACGATCAATGGTAATAGTAGTGCAGACTTTGTAAATAGTTGGACAGGGTTCAGGGAATTATTTGTTTAGCAGAGTGATGGTTTTTGGGAAAAAACTGTCCTTATGTCTAATTGTTCTAATGTGCTGTGCTCCATAGCACCATTTTGAGGGTAGGAGTTGAAACAGTTTTTGTCTGGGATGTGAAGGGTCTCTAAATATTTTGACAGCCCTCTTTTTGACTCATGAAGCATACAGGTCCTCGATTGAAGGCAAGTGGGTAGTAATTGTTTTTTCTGCAGTCCTAATTATTCTCTGAAGTCTGTGTCTGTCTTCTTGGTTTGCAGAACCGAACCAGACAATTATAGAGGTAGAGATGACAGACTCAACCATTCCTCTGTAGAATTGGATGAGCAGCTCCTTGGGCAGTTTGAGCTTTCTGAGTTGGCGCAGAGAGAACATTCTTTGTTGTGCTTTTTGGATGATGTTTTTTTTTTTTTTAAACAAATTTTATTAATTTTACAAAAAAAAAACAATACACAATCCAGGCATAACAACTTGAAAAATCTTTTCTAAAAAAATAATAATAATAATTAAAGAAGAAAGCCAATAGAACATATAAAATAACTCCAAATTGTAATATCAATATTTACATTATCTATTTAACTTCATATCTTATCCAAACTTCTCCTTTTATCCAAATTATATTTCTTGCTTATTAAAATTTTATTGCCTTTCATAAACATACAAAACACAAAACATAAACAAAACTAAAACATCTTTTCTGAAGGCTGCCTGATCCCGAGTTGAAACTCTTCACACAGACACAAATTCAAACATCATATTCACTTTATATATCCTTCCATATCTTATTATCATTTTCTTTTTTATATATATAAACCAATTTTATCAATTTTACAAAAACAGTGCATAAACAATCAAGGCATAACAGCTTATAAATTCTTTCCTAAAAAAATAATAATAATTAAAGAACAAACCAATAGAACATAATGATTCCAAATTATAATATCAATATTTACTTTATCTATTTAACTTCATATCTTATTCCAGCTTCTCCTTTTCATCCAAATTATTTCTTATTGATTAAAATGTTATTGCCTTTTATCAATATACAAAAAAATAAAATAACAAAACCTTTATATATCCTTCCATATCTTATTTCCATTTTCAGTAACATTCTTTGTCTGTTCTATTTCCAACTATCCATTCATCTTTTTTCTTTTACTATACTTCTCCTATACACCAATTGGAGTAACGTCTATAACTCATTACCCTAACTTAAAAGTACTTCATATAACAATTTTTCTTGGGGTTCTGTTTAAAAGATTCTAAAATTACACAATAAATTTTGTACTCTAAATACACATATAAAAAACACAATCTTATGTACCCTCCAGAATCCCTCTTTTATCCTAAATTAAATTCACCCATTGTCTCTAAATAAACTTTTTTTCTTTAGATCTTGCTTCCCCTCATTGAGGCTTCTCCTCCCCCCCTTTCTCTCTTGCTTATTCTTCTCCTTGCCCTTTTTACCCCTTTGTCTTTCCTCCTCCCTTTTCTTACTCCCTTTCCTTTGCTTTCTAACCTTGCCTCCATCTTTTCGCTCATTTTTCTCTTCTTTGGTTGTTTTTATAATTCTTAAAATCCCCTTTTTCTTATCCTTTTTCTCCTCCTCCCCGGAAAGAACCCATTGTTCATCAAAGATGGCTTCTTCTTCTTCTTTGTCCCAGTCCTTCTGCTGCGTAGTCAACTTTTCATAAGTACATAACGCCATTTCTAAGAATTGAAACAAACTGCCCAAAGTATCTTCTTTTTTATATTTTTGATATTCAATCTTTAGTTCATCCACAAGCGATGCCATCATGAAAAAAGAAACTTTTCCCAAAGCAACCACAAATATTTTTAATCAAGAATAATTCAAAAAAAAAATTCCAAAAATTAATACTTTTCTTCCTTCTTCTCTTTCTCTTTCTGGGGTTAATGTTTAATCAAAGAGGTCCAATTACCATATACCTTTCTTTGGGATTCTAGGCAATCTCCTCCTTTTTCAGCTTCTGCTCCAATTTTTTTTTCCTCTCCCTTCCCACTTGCAATATCAATTTTAAATCCATACCTCCAACAAGGGTTTTCCAATTTCTTAAGTTTTTCAATGTCCAAAAACCCTTTTGTCCCTTAGCTTCAACTCTCAAAACAATTCACTTTCAATGTCCAATATATCCAAACATATCTGCTGTTTCCATGGGGTGGGAGAGTGAAGAAAAAAAAAAAGTTCCCTTTAACAGCTTCTCCGCCGCTTTCGATCTTCTTAGGGATACAATGTATCCTCCAGCAATTCAGACAGCTCAGTTCCAGCCAATTTGCAAGATGTTACTTGACCCGGCTCAGACAGCACTTTCACTCTTCTTACTTCCTCCAGCGCAATCTTACCCGGTTGCTGGCTTCTTCGTGGCGGCCATTGCTGACCGCCGCTCCACCGCCTTGGGAAAAAGAGGTTTTTCCGGAGGGGGAGGGGGTCTGCGACACCCCCAACCCCCTGTCCGACTCCCCTCTCTCTTCAGCTGTCCCTACAGGGCAGCCATATCCCCCTGACCCATCTGGATCGGGGGTACCTCGGCGGCTAGCACAGCAGGAATCGCGAGCTGTCGCGAATTCCTGCTGCTCCGAAGCCACGCGAAACCGGACTGGATGATGTTTTTCATGCTAGGTGTCCATTTTAGGTTTTGTGATATGATAGAATTTAGAAATTGGAAGAGAAAAGCCATTCCCCATATCTGATATAATGAGGGACAATTTGAAAGGAATTTTTACTTAGATTTGGCCTTTAGTTCTACAAGAGAGCACCTTATATGAAAGTCCATGGAATGCAAATGTTCATCTTGGTTGTAAGCCTCCTCAAGTCTTTTTTTGGGGGTAATTAAGTCCCCTAATGTAACTAATAACAAACTTTGTATTAGTTTTATACTAATTATTCAAATTTGTAATTCAGATATATTATTGTTCAATGTGGAACAAATTTGTTCTTCCATGCCTGTTGTTGTTACCTTATTGAAGTTATTCAGCAGAAAGGACCTTGTCTTGTATACCTAGTTAACCCTTATAAATATGTCCTTCTGACAACTCGTATCCATCGCCCAGATTCTGCAACAAAAGATCCCTGGCTCACTCTTTTTGAGAGACATTTTAATGACCTCACATCTTTGTCATATCACTATATTTTTAGAAATTAAGCAGTCACTTTAAATCTTATTTCAACAACATGTCAGCATGTCAGGCTGGTTTGTGCTAATGTTTCTTTTTAATTGCCTGTTTTTCTGCTTAGTCTCTTCCTCAGTCCAAATGTGTGGAAAAATGTCAACCAGGATCTGTCAAGCAAGCTCGAGAAGGAGAGCCAGTTTGCTGCTATGACTGCATTCCTTGTCCAGATGGGACCATCTCTATTCAAGAAGGTGCTCGGGTTGAAAATAATGGAAGGGCTTGTAGAAGTGGATTCATCCAAAGTGTTTATATGGAACTGCAAATTAAAAAAACAGTTTGAATCTTAGCTGCTTAGCTGCTTTCTTGTTAATTTTCATATTGCACAATTTATGATCTAAAGAATAGTAAAAAAAATTCTTAAAGGAGAAGCTGGATAGAGACAGAAGTGTGAAATATTGAGCAAACTTTATTACACCCAGACTCAATATCTCTTCTGCTTTTTATTTTTGAATGTGATCTTCCACGTTTATATTTCTAGGAACATTCTTTGAAACTCAAGGCGTTATTTTAGGTCCACCTAAAATAATAATAAAAGGCTAATTTTGATGCATTCTCCATGGGCTTCCCCTTGAGGCTTACTTGGAAGGTGTTGCTGCTCCACAATGAAGTGGACAGTTATGACTGCACCTCATTTGACACATTTTACCATTGCTGCAAGCAGCCATTTCTGCTTACTTGCAGGACGAGTCTTCTCTTTAAGTTAACTAGGTTTTATAAGATAAAATATTTTTGGGATCCAGTATATTAACAAGTGTCATCTGGTAGAAGCCAAGATGTTTCCCTAGAAAAATTAACTATTTCATTTTCTCACTTCTAATAATGTAGCTTCCTATCAAATATCTGCACGTTTTGGAGGAAATTATTCATTTCCTAGAACTTCCCCCAATTTGATACATCTTAGCAATAGAGATATAGCTGATCGATGATAGGAAGATAGATGAATGGATGGATGGATGGATAGATGGATAGATGGATGATGATGACAGATAGATAGATGATACATAGATAAATAGCTCAATAGATAGACAGCTGATAAATAGATAGATAGATAGATAGATAGATAGATAGATAGATAGATAGATAGATACCGTGTTTCTCATATAATAAGGCCGGGTCTTATTTTTTTTGAGCCCTGAAAAAGTGGTTAGGCCGTCTTTTCGGGGGTGACTTAATTCCCCCCCTTGCATCTTCAGGCGGGCAGGCGGCGACGGCTTGGATGTTGACCTTGGCGTTGGTGGGGCCCTTTGTATCAGGGTTAATGCAGGCAGCACAATATCTGGGTATGCAACAAAAGTACTTCCTAACAGCAAGCCCCCCACCAATTCCCCCCCCCATTTCACATGTTTTAATATAGGCCTTAATTTGAGGGGGAGGGGCTTAATTTCATTTCATGCCTATAAAAAATGCTGGGACTTCCTATTGTGGGAGGCCGTATTGTTTGAGAAACAGGCTAGATAATGATGATATAGATAGCTAATGGATGGGTGGAGGATATATAGATAGATAGATGATGATAAATGATGGTAGCTAGCTTGATAGATAGATAGATATAGATGTCTATTTGTCTGAGACAGAGAGATGACAAACAAACATAGAGATAGATAGATGATGATGATGGATAGATAAATGATAGACAATAAATAGATAGGTAGGTAGGTAGATAGATTGATTGATTGATACAAAAATAGATAAATAGACAGGCAGGCAGGCAGACAGATAGATAGATAGATAGATAATGATTATATAGATAGCTAATGGATGGGTGAAAGATATATAAATAGATGGATGATGATGGATGATGGTAGCTAACTAGATAGATAGATAGATAGATAGATAGATAGATAGATAGATAGATAGATGTATGAGAGAGAGAGATGACAAACAAACATAGAGATAGAAAATTATATTCTTCAGAATATTTTTTGTTCAATTCAAAACAAATGCTTTTTTAAATATACTTATGGTATCAACTCTTGTGGCAAGAAAGTATTTTTTGAAATGTAAAAGGAGAGAAGGTTAAAGAAATGTTGCTTTGTTGTTTACTCAGATATGGATCAATGCATGAACTGTCCGGAAGATAAATATCCAAATGAAGACCGAGTTCAATGTATTCCCAAAGCTGTATCCTTCCTATTGTATGAAGAATATCTGGGCATCATCCTGGTCTCCTTTGCCCTATTCTTGTTCCTAACTTCAGGTTTTGTTTTAGTTATATTCTTTCAATACCAAGAAACTCCCATTGTCAAAGCTAACAATCGTGACCTCTCTTTTATCCTTCTGGTCTCCCTCTTGCTTTGCTTCTTGTCTCCTTTTCTCTTCATTGGTCAACCAAAGAAAGTCACCTGTCTTTTCCAGCAGATGGTTTTCAGCATCACTTTCTCAGTTGCCATTTCTTCTCTCTTGGCCAAGACAATCACAGTGGCGCTGGCTTTCCTGGCCACAAAACCAGGAAACCGAATGAAGAGATGGTTGGGGAAGAGCTTAGCCAATTCCATCATCCTTTCTTGTTCTGCTGTCCAAATTATCATTTGCTCCATCTGGCTTGGAGCTTCTTCCCCATACCCTGACTTTGACTTTCACTCTCAACCTGGAGAGATCATCCTGCAATGCAACCAAGGCTCCATTGTCATGTTCTACACCACCCTCAGCTACCTGGGCTTCCTGGCCACCATCTGTTTTATAGTGGCTTTCCTGGCCAGGAACCTGCCTGGGGCTTTTAATGAAGCCAAGCTTATAACCTTCAGCATGCTGGTCTTCTGCAGTGTCTGGGTGACTTTTGTGCCCACCTACCTAAGCACCAAAGGGAAATACATGGTGGCTGTGCAGATCTTCTCCATCTTGGCCTCCAGTGCTGGGCTGCTCGGCTGCATCTTCATCCCTAAATGCTACATCATCATTCTGAGGCCAGACCTGAATATGAAGGAGCAGCTTACAAGCAGAAGAAAAGAAGAAATGTGAGACAGGAGGATTTTAAGTCTCAGCATTTTCCAACAAGCCACAATGAAAACAATCCCAGCTGTTCTCCATACCTAAGCAATTTTGGTTGAAGTAATTATAAGGCTGATGTGAGATTCTTTTCCACATCCTTATCTAGAAGAATTCCTCGATGTTCACACAGCTCTTTTGATTTCTTAAGATGGTGTATCTGTCCTGGGTCTTTAGCCTACGTGATATCAGGTTTTTGAAACATGATATTTGTGAAATGAGAATCTTGTGCTGATGTCAAAAATATATGTTGGTGGTACCCTAAAATTTCCATTATTTTAGTTCTATCATCTTTCATCTCTAGTTGGTGTACTTTGCAATATTGGACTCAGGATCACATTAGGAGTAGTATAATCTGGATTCAACAACTAGTCAACTAAGTTATTATAAATAAGTTAAAAAAGAGAGCAGCTAATAGAGCATGATAAGATTTTTAGAAAAGAATTTCTACAGAATGGGATGATTGAATGTCCCATTAATATCAGGAAGAAGTGAAATTGGCCCTAAATGCTCAATCCCAAGCTGTGGTAATTCATGCATCACCATATTCTGCTTTTGGACAGTTCAAGGAATCCAAACAAAAGAGTCCAACCATTGTCATTGGGAAATGAAGATAGGCCCTGGTCTTATCTATGAGACTTATTCTTCCTTCTTCACTGTATTATCACTTTTTATCTTTCTAGCATCCAAGAGGTTCTCAGCCTTCCTCCAATCCTTCTTGCACATATCAAAAGAATCTCCATTTGGTCTTGACTGAATGTCTATGCAAATTCCCAATCATCCAGGTCATCGTTATCCCAAAAGTCCTTTTTCAAGAGACAACTGAACTTTCTTGTCTTTCTTTGAAGATGTTTCACTTCTCATCCAAGAAGTTTCTTCAGCTCTGGGTGGATGGTGGGGAATGGAAAAATTTATAATTGCAGACAGCTGGTCATTTGCATTATTTGAGAGTCATTGAGGCCACCTGGATACTTTTCTTTGTCATTAGGGTCACTCGAGTAGTACAAATGGGGGTGGTGTCTTCTTGGAACTGTTGAAAGAAAGTATTCAAACAAGAAAACCAGGTTGCCTCTTGAAAAAGTACCTTTGGGAAAACTCTGACATGGATGTCTGAGAATCTCCATAAACACCTTCTTGGAACTTGTCAAATACCAATGTCCTGGTCCACATCATACAGTTAATGAGGTGGTTTTATGGACAAGATGCTTTCAATCTCCTCTTGTGGAGAGTCTGTCATCTTTCTGTGCAATCTTTTCCAGCCTTCTCATGAAAATTGATGTTTGAATAGGAAAAGGGAAATGCTGTATTTCAACAAATATTTAACAAATTTCAGAAGTGGAAAAGGCACGAGTGCCACTAAATGTTGCTTTTCAAAAGCAGTGCTGAACTGAAAAAGAGTGAAAGGGTGATATTAACAATATGGTCCAGCTGGATCTTGACATACTAGAACCCTTGGCCGTATCTAACAAAACAAAATTCAATGTAGACAAAAGTAGAGCCTTAAACTTAGGCAAGAAAAACCCAAAGTACACATCGAGACTGGGTGAAACCAGGCAATATAGCAATAACTGTGAGAGGGATCTTGGAGTCTTAGTGGACAACCAGCTAAATAGGAGCCAGCAGTGTGCAAGAGCTGCCAAAGAGAGCTAATTAACAGAGAGATACAATCAAGATCAAGTTAGGTGCTAATACCACTCTATAAAGCTTTAGTAAGGCCACACCTAGAGTACTGCATCCAGTTTTGGTCGCCACATTATAAAAAAGCTGTTGAGACTCAAGAAAAAATACAGAGAAGAGCAACCAGGATGATTAGAGGGTTGGAGGCAAAAAAAATATGATGAACCTTTACAAGAACTGGGCTTGGCAAGTCTAGTAAAGAGGGAAGACATGATAGCAGTCTTCCAATATTTGATGGGTTGCTACAGGGAATAGTAGAATAACAGAGTTGGTTACCTTGGATGTAATCTTGTCCAACATCCTGCTTGAGCAGGAGATCTGCCTAGGATCGAACTCACAGCCTCTCAATTGTGAGGCGAGATCTCCACCTCTTGGCCACTGGAGCTGAGGAATGGCTCTTTCTATTTTCTAAAGCACCTGTAGGCCAGACAAGGAGTAATGGATGGATACCCAACAAGGAGAGATTTAACCTGGAAATAAGGAGAAACTTTCTGACAGTGAGAACAATCAACCAATGGATCAACTTGCCCTCGGAAGTTGTGGGAGCACCATCACTTGAGACTTTCAAGAAGAGATTGGACTTCCATTTGTCAAAAATGGTGTATGGGTGGGGGGTTGGACTAGATGACCTACAAGGTCCCTTCCAACTTTGATTATCTGTTATCTGTTATATGCAATAGTGTGAGCTGCTTTATTGTAGACCAACAAGCAAAGTAAAATTATTATAAAATGGAAGGTGGTATGAAGAAGCAAGTTTTTTCTGCTCTTGGAGAGACAAACCTGGGCACAGGAAGCATCAGTTTTTCTAATAATTCAGCTCATAAATTGCATTTCTTCTTTCTGACCTCCAGAGCATGGGAGGTAGGCTATGAAACATTCTGCACAAAGCTGTGGATTTTTAAGGGAGAAACATGGTGCCAATTTGAGAAGAGATATCAATCTTAGTCCCTTCAAGGAGAAACATCCTTCAGCTTTCCACAACTTTAGGTAGGAACATAAGCCTCCCCATCCGAGAGCTGGTCCAGCAGAGCACCCGAAGTCATTGTGGGGTTCAAATAATTGTCATAAAAATTATAACTCAGGTCAGATGGACATTGGAAAGGAGTGGAGATCATGGTTGAACTCTTGAATGTGTCAACTAAAAAGATACTCCATTGGTTTTTTAAGCTGCTAGCAGAAAGGGGAGCAAGGAAAACAATGCATTCTTCAAGTGCCTAGATAATCACCCTGGCGGCCCAAAATTGTTCGAGCGCAAGAATATTATCATTGATTACTGGTATCCTGGGAATTACAGTTTAGCAACACGTGAATACCACAGAATACTAATTCCTCTTATATTACTGTATGGGGGTGTTTTATTCAAACTACTAGATTAAAATGGTCATATAAGAATTGGAGAAACAAAAGTATGCTTTTCTTTTAAAGGCTGAGTTGTTACAGAGGTGGGTATCCTGTTCGTGGAACTCTTTGCCAAGTGCAAAATTCCTAGCATTCCTAAAGCTACTTTTTAGATCTTCGACTCTACTTTTAAGTAGAGAGGAACCTTGCTTAGCCCTGAAACAGTGTGGACTCAAGCTAGCCACTGGCAGGAACACAGATATCTAACTGAATCTGTGATTTTGTGAGCAACTCAATCTGCCTGCCTGCTTTGCCTGCTTTTGGGTAAAAGTTGCTCTTTTTTCATAAAAAAATCAATATTTATATACATATTTATAATATTTACATACAAGCCATGCCCAGCCAGTCAAATGGCCACTTTCCTGGACCTCGTCTTGCCCTCCCTGAAGCTCTTCGTAGTGACCTGCGCCTCACCTCTCCCTCCATATAGCTCCTCATAGCTACCGGGCTTCACCCTCCCCTCCCCAGGCCTTGGAAATTGGGGAAAAACACTTGCTAAGAAACTGGCCACTAAGCGAGATCCTGCCCATTAAGGGAGGACCACTTAAATTTGGTTGGCCATTCACATGGCCACCTGCCCTGCCCTCTCCAGTCGCATGACCACCTAGCCACGCCCATCCCAGTCACATGACCACCTAGCCACACCCAGTCATCAAGCCATTGCCACCCCAGTCACATGACCACATGGTCAAACCCACTGATTAGGCCACGCCCACAGAACCAGTTGTTAAGAAATTTGAAACCCACCCCTGGAATGCCACTAACCTGGAATATCACCAAACTCCATAGCTCTGGATGGATGAACATTCCCAATGGTCTTCGGAGTAACTTCTACATTGAAAAACAACAAAAGTCATCTGGGTGTTGAACTATCTTCATCCAGCATCACTTTCTGGAGAAGACCCAACAGGAAGGCCCACAACCATGACAGAAAAGTGCCCCCGGAGATGGAGCTTTGATTTTCTTTTTTCCAGCTACTCTTTTGGAAATGGAGCTCTGGAGAAGTTTGGACTCCCCAGAGGAGAAGTTGCTTCTCTATGTAATTTTCAAAATTCTGACCTCTTAGATCACATCTGCTTGTTCTCCAGTGATTTTCCCTGAGGTAAACATCAGACAGAATCAACATCTTGTATCAGAAAAGGATACATGCCTCAATCATACACATTGTGGCACAAATTTGAGGACAGGTAGGGACTGTTCTTTTGAATGTACTTTCTGTCTTTTCCAGGTGAAGCTTGGTTTGCCTCTGTCTGATTCATGAAAGCTTGTAACATTTCCAAATTGGGAAGGTGCTTTTAATTCATCTAACTCTACTTCTTGTTCTTCCTGAGAAATAGGAAAGGGATTGATTCAGACCTATGAATTATGGCTCTTCTGCTTCTATTTCTGTTCCTTCTATCCAAGCCAGTTTCTGGGAGGCTTGGAATGAAGTGCCCATTGAGTTTGAAGCTCCCGCATAGTGAAAAACAATGGAGCTATTACAGGCCAGGAGACCATCTCATTAGTATAATCACCACTGGAAGAAACATAGTGCGTACAACAACGATGCCTTTCAACAGGGCTCCTTATTTTCAGTTTGACATGTAAGTCATTCAGGATGGTGATGTAAAACTAACCCTCTATTTGCTCTTCTAACATTCTCATTTTTTTCTTCTTATTTCACTTATTGCCTATATCGTAGGACCTGTCTAATTTCTTGAACTGTTTTGATTTCCATTTTTCCTCTTTTGACTTATTTTGTAAAAAAATCTCGAATCCAGAAATGGGGCAGGAAAAAAATATCTTTAAAAAGTCAGATTCCTTCCTGGTCCTCTCATGAGGTATTGTAACTGTAATTTAAAGTCATTCGTGAATGAGGTGTAGTTGCCTCTGCCCAGCCCATTTATATATGTTTACAACCACTCTTTCATACTTAATACCTGACCCTTATAGGAACAGAGAATGACTTGATTTTACAACTGCTTTTCTCTTCCTATAACAATGATTGTACTCATTGACTGAATGATTTTGAATCCTGGTTACTTGGCAGTTGGAAATTAGTGCTGTTACAAATAGCAATAGCACTTAGATTTATATATTGCTTTACACTGCTTTCCAGCCCTCTCTAAGCAATTTACAGAGTCAGCATATTGCCCTCACCAATTTGGTTCCTCATTTTACCTACCTTGGAAGGATGGAAGGCTAAGTCACCCTTGAGTCTGGTGAGATTGGAACTGCCAAATTGCAGGCAGGCAGCAACCAGCAAAAGTAGCCTGGAGTACTGCACTCTAACCACTGCACCACCAAGGTTTATATAACGGTTTATTTATGATTCTTAAGCTTAGTGGAAAACTGTCTCCAGCTGATCTTCCCCATACTTATTAAAAAGAAAAGATGTTGGGGAACTATCATTTGACTCTTGAATTGGATCAAGCAGAGTTGGTATTCAGGCAGTTTGGACCGGTTCTCTTGTACCAATAGCAGAGATTTTTACTAGTTTGGAAAACTGGCAAATACCACCTCTGACTAGCTTCACCCACCTGCCCCCGCCATTAGCTCTCCTATATTCCCTTGTTTTTAGCTTAGCTGACTCACCAGTGTTCCGAAAGGAGTGGGTCTTTGAGCCCTGAAAGAGCATGGAAAGCACTTGTTAGTTGTGCACACGCATGCATAGAACTACTCATAGATCTGGTAGGAAAAAATTTGGAAACCCATCACTGATCAAAAGGCAAAGAGAAATAAAATTGAAATGGTATTTTGCTTTTGATCATGATAATGATGATGATAACATAAACATTTTTATCTTAGTTTACCTATTCAAAAATTTAGAGTACTACGGTACGTTTTTAATATTCAATTGGTCAACAAGACTCCTGGGCTTCTGAAAAATCTCACACTTGGCTACAACATCCATGATAATTATTTGGACTGACTTCTGACTTCAGATGCCTTGCTAGATATGTTCTCAATGGGAGAAGCCAATGTTCCCAACTACAGTTGTGGAAGGAAGGACCACCTTTTGGCTCTTGTTGATTCAGCTAACGACGACATCTCCATCCAGATGTCAACATTAGTAGGCACCTACAAAGTCCCTCAGGTTTGTGTGCATGTGTTTCACTACAGTTAATTTGAATGGGGTGGTAAGCCGGTTTGTGATAGATCCATCCGTATCTTCAATTTGAATTTGAAGAACTGCTATTCAATGTGTCCATTCTAGGTGAAATGGTTAGGAATTGGGATCTACAGTGTTTAAGGGGCAAAGATCAAAACACAATATCCTCTCATGACATCCTCATCATTGCTTTGGGTCTTCTGTTTCATGCTTGGGAAGGTCAGGACAGACTCTATGTTCAAACAAAGGGTCTTCTTTAAAAAGGAAGGTATAGCAGAGATGGGAAATCATCCTTTGAATATAATGTTAACAAAAATAATGATATTTTAAATGGTAAACATTTTAGCCCACATGCTCATTATTTTTTATCCTTAAAGTTCATTGTAATTGGCTTGAAGGGCAATAAAGACCCTTGAGAGGATTTTTCTACCAGATGAAATATTCAAAAAAATATCCCTAATAGTGGTGTGTTCTCTATTGGCAGGTTCATCTGCACTTAACAATACATAATTCCTATATATATAAAAAAAGAATAAAACATAATTTACAAACCTCCTGGTCTATTAGACATTCTTGTTAAAATACTGTATATGCGAGCATCCTCTTGATTAGAGCTGAGAGTGGAGAGATGAACCAATTATTTCTTGTTGAAGAACAGGAAGACTTTAGACCGAGTTTTGGTTGACCGAGAGCAGTTAGTGTGTAGTCCTCAAAGAAATTAAATTACAGCAAAGGAAGCATGCAGTGTAGTACTCAAGACTCTGTCTTAGGCCCATGCCAAATTATTGTATTACATGTATGGAATGTAATAAGACTACCAAAATTTGGAAGAGACAAAATTTCAGTTAAAGACTTCTTGAATTACACAACTGACAGACTATATTAGTGTCATGCCCCTGTCAGAATCTGATTGGGACTGGCATGGGAGTTTGGCTCCGTTGGCTGTGAAAGAAACTGTGGAAGGGCACAGTCCAGCTGGGCAGAGCAGGGAAGAGGTAGAGCAAGAGAGAGGGTATTCGGAGAAAGACCCAGGCCCACCCCTTCTACATCCTATTGCAGCGCAGGGAGGAATGGAGAAACAACATGAGTGGCATGGCTTACGGAGGAGGAAAGGACCCTGATTTCCCTCATTTGCTGCAGCTGGGAACACAGTGTTTAAAAAGGGAAGCTTCACATAGCAATTTTTTGGGAGCAAATTGTGAATTATCTGGTATCGTCGAGGCTTATCTGTGTTCCTGGCATCTTCCCAACTGTGTTTGCTTTCAAGTCTGCAATTCCTTCTCCTGCCCTGTCAAGTAAACGTGATTTGCAGCATGGTTTGTTTGGATTTTTAGTTACAGTTTGTATGTACTTTGTTTTCGGAATGAATTTCCTCCACTTAAAGACTGTTCCTGGGAGAGTTTTTCTCCAGCTAAAGGTAACCTGGACATTGGGGGCTAAGTTGGAGATAATAAAGGCACTCTTCTTGCTTATTTGAATATGTTGTCTTTGTGCCACTCCTGGGTCATCACAATTAGAATATGTGGTCTTGTGATCTCTTGTGCTACAGGAGAACAAGCTAAAAAATTGCTGCAGAATGAATTCAGATCTTGAAACTGAGAAAAATATAGCGATGCTCGGTAAGGATGCCACAGTGAAATGGATGAGCCATTATAAATATATTTCCAAAGTGGTGATTATTTCAATGTGAAAATATCTTAAGACATTTAAGCAGCTTGACAGAATGGTTAAATATGGAAGATTTAAGCAAAACCCTTATAATAAACAGGCTTGTATTTGTCAGACTCCAGAGATAGACAAAACAGATCTATTATGTGAGGGAGAAGGACGTTAAGAGGTTTGATATATAAATAAATACGATAAATATTTGAATGGGAATTGTATAAGAAAGATATTGACCTTTTTCTCACACAAAGGAGGACTAGGGGAGACATAATAGTGGTCTTCCAGTATCAAAGGGGTTGCCACAAAAAAGAGGGAGTTGAACTATTTTCCAAAGCACCTGAAAGCAGGACAAGAAGCAACAGATGGAAACTAATCAAGGAGAGAAGCAACCTGGAATTAAGGAGAAATTTCCTAACAGTTAGAATCATGAATCAGGAGAACAACTTGCCTCCAGAAGTTATGAATGCTCCAATGTAGGAAGTTTGTAAGAAGATGTATGACAAAAGTACAACTATTTGCCTGAAATGGTATAGATATATATATATATATATATATATATATATATATATATATATATATATATATATATATATATATATATATATATCATCTATATCTATATCTATATCTATATCTATATCTATATCTATATCTATATCTATATCTATATCTATATCTATATCTATATCTATATCTATATCTATATCTATCTATATCTATCTATCTATATCTATCTATCTATCTATCTATCTATCTATCTATCTATCTATCTATATATATATATATATATATGTTTTCTGAGGTTCTCGCAGGTACTTGTATGTGGATCTTTGGTTATTCGGGTTTTCTCCCGCGTAAGATTGGACGTATCTGGGCTTTCAGGCTTGGTCTTCAGCTCTGTGCTTCTCAGAGTGATGTGAGCTTGCAGCTGCTTCTTCCTTTTAACTGCTCCTGGGGGTGTGACTTGATTGTCTGGGGGCTTGGCTGTGTTCTGATTGGATGGGGGGTGTTCTCATTGGTTGGGGGTTTGGCTGTGTTCTGATTGGTTGGGGGGTTGGCTGTGTTCTGATTGGCTGGAGGCGTGTTCTGTTCAGGTGGGGGCTTGGTTGTGCTCAGGTTAGTCTTAGTTGCTGGAGGGTCTGAGCTGGTGAGCTGTGATCTTGCTGTTTGGCTTCGAGTTCGTGGTCGTGCTGCATCTTCATGGTGGAGGACAGTTCGCTTCATGTATGGCTCAGAGGGGTTTGAGGTGGGTAGTGATGCAGCTGCAGTGCGGCTTCTGGTCCGTGGTCGTGTTTCATCTTCTGTGTGGGTGTGAGTCTGCTTTCTACGTGGAAGTGTGGTGGTGGCATCTTGTGTGGCTCTCAGGGGTGTGGGTCTGGTGTCATTCTTCATGTTAGGTACGCGTCTGTTCATGAGGGCGGGTTTCCAAATGGCTGGTAGGCGGGAGGCATCATCTCGTTTATTCATGCTGTGTGGGCGTTTTTCTATCTCTATGGCTTCTCTGATGATTCTGCTGCTGAAGTGTTCGGTTTTGGCGATAGTTCTGGTATTTTTAAAGTCAATCTCATGTCCTGTGGCTTTGAGGTGTTGGACCAGGGAAGAGGTCGGTTCTTCCTTTTTGATTGAGTTCTTATGTTCTTCAATGCGTGCACCTATTCTTCTGTTAGTCTGTCCAATGTATGTGGTGGGGCAGGCAGTGCAAGGGATTTCGTATACTCCTTGATTTTCTAACTCGATTCTGTCCTGAGGGTTTCTTAGGATGGTGGATATCTTTCTGTTTGTGCAGAATGCTGTCTTAATGTTGTGTTTTTGGAGGATCTTGCTGATTTTGTCCATAGTGCCTTTTATTTCAATGTGGAAATATCTTAACACATTTGAGCAGCTTGACAGAATGGTTAAATATGGAAGATTTAAGCAAAACCCTTATAATAAACAGGCTTGTATTTGTCAGACTCCAGAGATAGACAAAACAGATCTATTATGTGAGGGAGAAGGACGTTAAGATATATATATATATATATATCTTTGGTTATTCGGGTTTTCTCCCGCGTAAGATTAGAAGTATCTAGGCAACGTTTCGATGAAGTCTCATTCATCATCTTCAGGCTTGGTCTTCAGCTCTGTGCTTCTCGGAGTGATGTGAGCTCGCAGCTGCTTCTTCCTTTTAACTGCTCCTGCGAATGTGACTTGATTGGGTGGGGGCTTGGCTGTGTTCTGATTGGATGGGGGGTGTTCTCATTGGTTGGGGGGTTGGCTGTGTTCTGATTGGCTGGAGGCCTGTTCTGTTCAGGTGGGGGCTTGATTGTGCTCAGGTTAGTCTTAGTTGCTGGAGGGTTTGAGCTGGTGAGCTGTGATCTTGCTGTTTGGCTTCAAGTTCGTGGTCGTGCTGCATCTTCATGGTGGGGGTCAGTTCGCTTCATGTATGGCTGAGAGGGGTTTGAGGTGGGTAGTGATGCAGCTGCAGTGCGGCTTCTGGTCCGTGGTCATGTTTCATCTTCTGTGTGGGTGTGAGTCTTCCTCTACATGGAACACTTTGAAACACAAGCTCTAGGAAAATATGATCTCAAACCCAAACTCTGGCTCAGATACGTAGATGACACCTTCATAATCTGGCCACACGGGAAAGAAAAACTGAACAATTTCCTCACACACCTCAACAGCCAACACCCCAAAATACAATTCACCATGGAAACAGAAGCTAACAACCAACTTTCCTTCCTAGATGTCTTGGTATACAAAAAATCCAATGGCTCCCTAGGACACACCATCTACCAGAAGAAAACACATACTAACCACTATCTACACGCACTCTCACACCACCACCCAGCACAGATCAATTCCGTAGCCGAGACACTCATCTCCAGAACAAAATGCTTAGCCGATGAACAACACCTAGAGACCGAACTACACACTCTCACCGGCCTGCTGACAGCCAATGGATTCCAAAGAAAGAAGATCACCCACCTAATCCAAAAAGAAACCCCAGCCAAAATCCAAGACAAAGAACAAGAGAATGGCAAAGCCCTCCTCCTATATATAAAAGGCACTACGGACAAAATTAGCAAGATCCTCCAAAAACACAACATTAAGACAGCATTCTGCACAAACAGAAAGATATCCACCATCCTAAGAAACCCTAAGGACAGAATCGATTTGGAAAATCAAGGAGTATACGAAATCCCTTGCACTGCCTGCCCCACCACATACATTGGACAGACTAACAGAAGAATAGGTGCACGCATTG
Source organism: Hydrophis major (assembly GCA_033807585.1). Taxonomy (NCBI): domain Eukaryota; kingdom Metazoa; phylum Chordata; class Lepidosauria; order Squamata; family Elapidae; genus Hydrophis; species Hydrophis major. Next base: position 27,872,237 of record CM066329.1, read on the forward strand.
AAGAACATAAGAACTCAATCAAAAAGGAAGAACCGACCTCTTCCCTGGTCCAACACCTCAAAGCCACAGGACATGAGATTGACTTTAAAAATACCAGAACTATCGCCAAAACCGAACACTTCAGCAGCAGAATCATCAGAGAAGCCATAGAGATAGAAAAACGCCCACACAGCATGAATAAACGAGATGATGCCTCCTGCCTACCAGCCATTTGGAAACCCGCCCTCATGAACAGACGCGTACCTAACATGAAGAATGACACCAGACCCACACCCCTGAGAGCCACACAAGATGCCACCACCACACTTCCACGTAGAAAGCAGACTCACACCCACACAGAAGATGAAACACGACCACGGACCAGAAGCCGCACTGCAGCTGCATCACTACCCACCTCAAACCCCTCTGAGCCATACATGAAGCGAACTGTCCTCCACCATGAAGATGCAGCACGACCACGAACTCGAAGCCAAACAGCAAGATCACAGCTCACCAGCTCAGACCCTCCAGCAACTAAGACTAACCTGAGCACAACCAAGCCCCCACCTGAACAGAACACACCTCCAGCCAATCAGAATACAGCCAACCCCCCAACCAATCAGAACACAGCCAAACCCCCAACCAATGAGAACACACCCCCACCCAATCAGAACACAGCCAAGCCCCCACCCAATCAAGTCACACCCCCAGGAGCAGTTAAAAGGAAGAAGCAGCTGCAAGCTCACATCACTCTGAGAAGCACAGAGCTGAAGACCAAGCCTGAAGATGATGAATGAGACTTCATCGAAACGTTGCCTAGATACTTCCAATTTTACGCGGGAGAAAACCCAAATAACCAAAGATCCATATATATATATGTGTGTGTGTGTGTGTGTGTGTGTATGTATGTTTATAGATAGATAGATAGATAGATAGATAGATAGATAGATAGAGATAGAGATATAGATATAGATATAGATATAGATATAGATATAGATATAGATATAGATATATACACACACACATACATACATACATACATACATACATACATGCATATATTTGTTTTCTGAGAAAACCCGAACTGCCAACTGCGTGGGCCACCTTTAGTTATGTGCGCTCTGCTGTTTTATGGCTCTTTAGCAAGGCCTCACGGTCTCCCTCTCATGCTCGCTCTGAACTTCGTGCAGACCAAAATAAAAAGATCGCCCACAGTCATGTTTGCAGCTTTCGCATTTGGAGCTTCCGCCGCCATTTGGAACTCCAAAGAGCAGCAGTGCTCCAAAGGCAAAGCCAGTTGCTAAAGAGCCAGAAAGCAGCAAGGGTGCCAGGTGGAAAGGACAGGGTTGCGATCACACGGAGATGCCCAAAGCGCAGAGCGCACATAACTAAAGGCGGCGCATACAGTTGGCTTGGAGACTACAAGGCAGCATCTGCGCCTCTTCCCAGGTGCGTCTCTAGGCTGCTTCCGGAGCTACGGGACGCTCTCTGTTGCCTACCGGCCCTTCTTCCTTGGGCTCCATGTCATGGCATACACCCACTTCCTCCTGCAAATTATGCCTCGCATCTCTTCTCTCCCTTTCCTCTCACTCCAAAAAGATCGCCATCTTTTCCTGCCGATTCGGGCTTCCAGCCACTTTGTGATCCACTAGTGAGGTTGCCATCTTGGATGGAGGCATCGCAGTCTCCCTCTCTTGCTCGCTCTGAACTTCACACGGACCACAATAAAAAGATTGCCCGCCATCATGTTTGGAGCTGCCGATTCCGCATTTGGAGCACTGCCGCTATTTGGAGCCCCAAATGGCGGTGGAACTCCAAACACAGAAGCGACAGCTCCAAACTTGGCGGAATGGGCAGAAGGGAAAGCAACAGTGGTGGGTGCCAAAGGTGTCTGCAGCAAAGGTGGGAGTAGGGAGCTCCGCGCTTCGCCATGATCACCCATTAGGAGCGGCTGGTGGCGAGGATGCAAGGGTGGGAATTAAGTCACCCCTGAAAAGACGTCCTAGCCGTTTTTTGGGGTCAAAAAAAATAAGAACCGGCCTTATTATATGAGAAACACGGTATATTTTTACCCGAAGCCAAGCTGCACTAAAGGCCTCCAATAAAGTAACACAATGTTGCCAGCCAATCAAGATACAAAAAGAGCCAAAAACCAGGCAGAAGATATTAGAAGCAAAACACAGCAAACTCCAAGATATGTTTTCTGAGGTTCTCGCGGGTATTTGTATGTGGATCTTTGGTTATTCGGGTTTTCTCCCGCGTAAGATTGGAAGTATCTAGGCAACGTTTTGATGAAATCTCATTCATCATCTTCAGGCTTGCTCTTCAGCTCTGTGCTTCTCAGAGTGATGAGAAGAACATTCTGAGAAGCACAGACCTGAAGACCAAGCCTGAGGATGATGAATGAGACTTCATCGAAACGTTGCCTAGATACTTCCAATCTTAGGCGGGAGAAAACCCAACTAACCAAAGATCCATATATATATATAATATACCGTATATACTCGAGTATAAGTCGAGTTTTTCAGCCCATTTTTTGTGCTGAAAAACCCGCCCTCGACTTATACTCGAGTCAGATTCCCCTCTGTGGTGGTGGTGGAGGGATTTTAACAGAGGGAAGATGTAGGGAGAAGGCAAAAGCGAGGCTGAGAAAACAACGTGAGCCGAGGTTGCTTCGGCTCCACTCAGCTTCCCTCTCTCTCTCTCTCTCTCTCCCCGTAATACAGTCAAGCCCTTTCCAGCACGCGGGATCTGCCCCCGCCGCTTTGCACCTTGCAAATGCAAAAACCCCAGGATTTTGCATTTGCAAGGTGCAAAGTGGCGAAGTGAGTGTGTGTCTGTCTGTCTGTCTCTCTCTGTGTGTGTGTGTGTGTGTGTGTGTGTGTCTCTCCTCTCTTCCTCGCACCAGCGCGCCTTCCTTCCACTGCTACGCGTTTGGGCTGCTTTGTGTCCCCCTCCCTCCCCGGCTGAAACTGTGGAGGCTGCTCCGGAGGCAAGTGCGGTAGCTCCCATACAACAGGTGGTAAAGGAGCCGCTCGCCGCCAAGTTGAGAAGAGCGAGAGAAGGAGCTGAGGAGGTGAGGTGAGGCGTGGCCCAGCTCGGTTCTGCAAAAGGCTGCGCCTGCAATGCCGCACTGAGCGAGGCTGACTAGCGGCGCCCGGGCTGTTCGGGAGTGGGAAGCGGCTGTGCCCCTGGCCGGCCAGGGAAATGGGGACCCTGCCTGAGCGGGAGGTGGCGGCGGCAGTGGGGTCTTTCCAGTTAGGATCCAGGGGTGGCAGCCGCCCGGGCATCCTCCTCTCGTCTTTCGTCCGGCCGTTTGCAGGGCTCAGCGAGTCACTCGGACTTTGGGCCAGTCTGCGCCAGGAGTTGCCCCGCCGCCGCGCACCGGGGAAGTGGTGGCCGCTCGCCTTCGCTGCAGTCGGAGCTCTTCGGGGGCGCCCCTCGTCTCTGTCTTTGATCTGTCTCTGATCGCGGCTGAGGGTTGGCAGGGTTTGTTAGCAAGACAGCAGAGAAGCTGTCTGTGGAGTTGTCGGGGGAGCCCAGGAGGAAAGCGAAGGGCGGGCTGGGCTCCAGCAAGGCTTTTCCTTCCCTTCAGACTGCAGTGCGAGCTGGGAAGGGAATTGCCTCGGCCGCGGGTTTCTCCCAGCGCGTCAAGCAACCACGAAAGCGCGCGCGGGGGGAGGGGGGGTTACTTGAGCAGGCTGGAAGGAGGAGGTGTGCGCCGGGTGACTTCCCACACGGGGAGTCATCTTAAGTCACCTCCGCCGTCACAAAAGCGGTCAGTATTCTCATTCACACTCTTTCTCATTCACTCTCTCTTTTTTTTTGCAAAGCCCACCCCCGCACCCCTCTGGCAGCAGCACTCTTTTTTTTTAACTCTCCTCCTCCTCCTCCTCTCCCCTTGTTGTCTGGTCTTCCCTAAGGAAACTCGAGGGCTCACACTTCCAGGGGTTTCTCCCTGTCTTTCTCCCTGTCAATGATCTTTTCTTCCCTTCCCTTCTCTCAGCCCCATCCTCCTTCACCTTTGTCACCACAATCCTGAACAGATGAAGTTTGTACTTCTCAAGAAAGGTTGGATGTTCCTTTTGAGGAGGGAACCTAGTGTGACATCTGTATGTTGACCTACTACTGATCCATGGCATGTGTGTACATGCAATGGAGGCATGAGGGAGAGCTGTGAAAGAGATGGTGGCTCTCCAAAACAGGATGTCTCTTTCAAAGAGGAAATTGTGAACATCAAACTTATTCTCAACTGTCCTAGTGAAAGTTTTAATTAGACAATAATTCCCTCCTATGGCATTATTATGGATTATTTGAGAAACACTTTGCCATGGAAAAAATTTGAGATGTTAAGAATGTGAACATGTTTGATTTTAAATGTAATGCCAGTTAAGATCTAAAGTTTCCTAAGAGGACTTTCATCTGTCAGGCACTTCATCTGTTATGCACTAAAAAATTAGTGAATGAATATCCACTTTTGTCCATAAATAATATGAGTGCATGCGTACTGTTCAAAGGTTTTCAAAGTTTATTTTTTTATCCTGTTAGAAATGGATCCCAATACATCTAATCCTGGACCAAAACAAACACGCAGGTCATATGAAGCTGGTTTCAAACTTAAGGTTGTGTCAAGAGCAGAAGAGAGCAATAACAGTATTGCAAGTAGGGAATTTTGTGTTGACGAAAAACTAGTGAGGGACTGGCGGAAAATGAAAGCTGACTTGGAAAAGATTCCAAAGACAAAAAAAGCTCGACGTGGTTTAAAGCCTTCATATGAAGCTCTAGAGACTGAATTGTATAAATGGGTTATGGAGTGTCGTCAAAATGGTTACTGCATGACACGTATGGGAATTCGCTTACGTGCCCTTCAAATGGCTAAAGATGACAAATTAAAATCACCAGGAATTAAAAATTTTGTTGTGTCAGCAGGATGGTGTACCCGCTTTATGAATAGACATGGCTTATGTTTGCGGCAAAGAACAAAGATTTCACAGAAGTTGCCAAAAGACCTTGATGAGAAAGTGATGTCATTCCATTCATTCATCATAAAACAAAGAAGGATCCATAACTTTGACCTGGGAGATATTGGGAATATGGATGAAACACCTATGACCTTTGATCTTCCTAGCAACAGAACTGTGGCAAGTTTGGGAGAAAAATCTATTTTACTCAGAACCACAGGAAATGAAAAAAACCATTTCACAGTCGTTCTATCATGTTTGGCTAATGGAACTAAGCTGTGGCCTGTCATTATTTTCAAAAGAAAGACCTTGCCTAAAAAGGTCAAATTCCCACCACGAATTACAGTGCGTGCACATATTAAAGGCTGGATGGATGAAGACGGAACAAAAAAATGGCTGGAAGAAATTTGGAATGGACGTCCAGGAACAGCCTTAAAGAAAAAACCATCATTGCTAGTTTGGGATATGTTTAGAGCCCACACATCTGATGACATTAAAAAATTGGCAAAGTCTTCTCAAGTTACTTTGACTGTTATTCCAGGTGGGCTTACATCTGTATTGCAGCCCCTAGATGTGTGTTTAAACAAACCTTTTAAAGACCGTGTGCGAAAAATGTGGCATGAATGGATGTCATCTGGTCAAGCCCGATTGACAAAAGTTGGAAATCTGATGAAGCCCGACATAGAATTAATAGCAAAGTGGGTTCGTGATGCATGGGAAGAGATTCCAGAGGACATGGTGCAACGTGCCTTCAAGAAATGTGGCATTAGTAATGCTATGGATGGCAGTGAAGACAGCGCTTTGTATGAGAACGACAGCAGTGATGGTGATGATTGCGAACTCAGTGATGATGACAATGTCTATGCTGATAGCCTCACACCAGATGAAGTTGAAGCTCTGTTTGGACAAACAGATGATGAGGAGGAATCCAGTTTTGAAGGATTTTAACTCTTGTGTTTTAGCTTGGTTGCTGATTGAGCTAAGGTTTTTGTACTTTTAAAGTTATTGTTGATACCATATTGGTTTTGTTGGCTCTCTTTTCCACTTACAGAGCTAGTTTACTGTTTTTCTTTGAAATAAATATTCAAAAACATTTAACCTACTGATGCCTCAATTCATGTAATTTTATTGGTATCTATTTTTATTTTTGAAATTTACCAGTAGCTGCTGCATTTCCCACCCTCGACTTATACTCAAGTCAATAAGTTTTCCCAGTTTTTTGTGGTAAAATTGGGTGCCTCGACTTATATTCGGGTCGACTTATACTCAAGTATATACGGTAGGTCTTGGTGTGTTCGGGTCTTGGCAACGTTTCAACGAGGTCCCACTCGCCATCTTCAGACTGGTATTCTCGGTATCATGCTTTTACGAGCTATGCCCTCAGGCCAGGACCTATTGGAATAAAATTAGGAAGTTGACAGAAGAAATTATTGGATGCCAAATTGAATTTAAACTGGAAATCTATTTACTTGGGATTATTGAAAAACAATATCCAAAAAAGTTTAAGTATTTAATTTTACACATACTGACAGTGGCCAGAATAGCTTACGTGCAAAAGTGGAAAGAGCAGAGGATTCCAATTGAGGAGTTAATTATACAAAAAATAGCAGACTGTGCTGAGATTGACATGCTCACACTTAAAATGAGAAAGAAAGAAGACTACTCAATTTGGCATAGATGGTACATGTGGCTAGAAAAAGAGAGATAAGAATTAGAAAAGATGATTCAATAAGAATTCTCAAGAAAGTGATACACAAGATATAATAGGATAGACAGAAGGATGAAAGATTTATAATAATAAATGTAATATGTATTAAGGATAGGTATGAATAGATGTTAAAAGAATAAGACAATATTAAAGATGTATAACAGTTATATAATAACTGTAATATCAAGGCAATATGTATTGATGATAAATGATAAACAAAGATAATATAGACTAAGAAAGGTAGGAATAGTTGTTAAAGTATAAGACAATGTTATATGTGGATGTTAATGTTTATGAAAAAGTAACTGAGATTTGTACTGGTAGAAAATAATAAAAAATTACTGGAGAAAAAAAAAAACCAGAAATATTTTATGAGTTAACACTCTTTTAACTTATTTTCTTTGCTGATATTATTACATAGTCTTGTTAATGTTATGTCTTGCTAATGTTATGTTTTTTCTTGATCTGTTTGAATGACTATTGTTGATTAGTCATTAATTAATAACTAATCAACAATAAACTATTTGTTTTATAAAGAAATCCAATTTAGTTATGATAAACAATAAACAAATTTATCAAAACTAAATTGGATTTCTTTAAAGCTAATATTTTGGAATTGATCTGACTCCAAATATAATGAAATTTTCTTATTTTTTTTTGCAGATCAATTTTCAATACTTTTCAGAGTCATTCCATGGTAAAAGTCAATTGCCCTTTTATCACCGACTTTTACCTCCAAAAGGCATCCTCTACCCAGCAATTGTCCAACTGCTCCTCCATTTCAGATGGACCTTGATTGGTCTTTTTGCTTCAGACACAGAAAATGGAGATAATTTCATGAAGACATTGACTCCTTTGTTTGTCAAGAATGGAATCTGTGTGGTTCTGTCACAGCAATTCTCAACAACTGGAAAAACAGGACACATCAGGGATGGCCTCTCTAAATGGACACAAGTTAATGTCTTTCTTCACTATATAGAATTTGGTGCTGTTTTGGACAGAATTCTTCCTTTCCATTTAACATTTAGGCATTTGCCAGGACCCATTGAAGGGAAAGTCTGGATCACCACACTCATTGATCTATTTCCACTGAAAAATGACAGACATCTCAAATATATTAAGAGTATCTGGACTGTTGCTTTAGAGGAAAAAAAACAGCCCCCAAAGGATGCCTTTAAATTCCATTTCTATGTGAAGCCACTCTTGGGAGACGAGTCATTTCTTTGTTTTTTTTCAAAGCACATCTTTTCTGTCAAAGGCCGGAAAAGATGCATTGAGAAAGCACCAATGGACACGCAAAAGAAAAAGAACATGATTCAAATCAGGAACGACCACCATATTTACACTGCCATAAATGCTCTGGCCCATGCCTTGAATGCTGCGTATTCGTCCAGATCCAGGTGGAGAAAGAAGAAGGGGAAAGAAAGGTTAGAGGCTCCAATACTGCAGTCGTGGGAGGTAAGGGGACCCAACAAGGATCCATTCTACATTTCCTTTGAAGAGGGGAACTCCATCTTTCTAGTTGTGCTTTTTGTTGTTAGTTATGAAGTTCTGTCCGACCGTGGAGTCCATTTAAGATCACCTTGACTTCTTCAGTGCATCCATCCAGCCACCTCATTCTCTGCTGTCCTTTTCTTCTTTTGCCCTCAATCATTCCTAGCATTAATCTCTTCTCCAGTGAGTCCAGTTATGCTACAGAATGCAAAAAGGTTTGGTCAATCTAATTGCTTAGATCAGAGGTCTCCAAACTTGACAGCTTTAAGACTGGTGGACTGCAACTCCCAGAATTCCTCCTCCAGTCATGTTAGCTCAGGAATTCTGGGAGTTGAAGTCCACAAGCCTTAAACTTGCCAAGTTTTAAAACCCTTGGCTTAGATGATAATATTCACAAAAACAAGAATTATGCCTTACATTGTTTGATAATAAACACTGCTAATATTTTAAAGTTGTGCATTTTTAAATAAGTTCCTATGCATATGGGTTTACAATTACCATTATAGAATTTTTCCTTCATATATTTGAAGGAATCTTCAAGTCAACTTTGAAGCTCAGCCTCTCATTTTTGCAGGAATCTCAATCAAAGCTTCTCTGACTGACGGCTACTTATTCTTTGGATTAAGACAATCAGTGAAGAGGAGATTCAACTTCTTTGGTTCTCTGGCTCACCGCTAAAACTCTCTCTCTTTTTAAGAAGCTTTTTTTCCCTCTTATTAGGTCAGAATCTCCTCTCTTGTAACTGAATTCATTTTTCCATGTCTGACACTCAGGAATAACAGTAGATCTTAGCATCTCTGTAATGTGTTTCAGTTATTTCATGGTTACTGTCTACAGCTAATAGCAATAGTACTTAGATTTATATACCACTTCACAATGCTTTTACAGCCCTCTCTAAGTGGTTTACAGAGTCAGGATCTTGCCCACAACAATCTGGGTCCTCCTTTTACTGACCTCGGAAGGATGGAAGAGTAAGTCACCTTGAACTGGTGAGACCCAAATTGCTGGCAGCCAGTGATCAGCAGAAGTAGCCTGCAGTATTGCATTCTAACTACTGCGTCATCGTGGCTCCTAGATTGTATCTGTTGAAACAGGTGTTCCCAGACTCCTGATTTTCTGTTCCAATGGACTAAGGTGGCTCTTCTTGATTTTTTCCTCAAGGTTAAAGGCAGCTCCTTTTGTCAGAGTTTGGCAATTGCCCTAATTAAATCATCAGCCTAAAGCCAAGCTTCAAAAAAAACCCAAAAAGATTTATTAGGAGCAACATGCTGGCATTACTCTACATGAAGCCATCTTTGGCATATATAATTCACAGTCACCTGTGACCCTGTTTCCCCCATGGCACCCTTGGGTGTATGATACATCAGATTCTCCAATGAAGCACATTCACAGTGTGTCATAAATCACCGTCTTCAATGAAGGACTTTCGAGGCCAGAAGATCCGGTAGCCTAGCTGCAATCTTTTTAAAATAATGGTGGAAGGTACTTCTGGTTTTATTGCTATACTGCTCCTTCAGTTCCCTTGTTTATGGAAACTTGAAAACAAGCATAGGAATGTTTTACGCGTTGACACCTTAGATCTCTTCATTGGCTATGTTACTGTTCCCTAAATCCTCATCCAGTGTTTGTGCAACATCTTTTCCAAGTGTGTTTCCTGCAAGGGGCTCTTGGGGTTTCCCTTTAAACCATCATACTCTTCCTGGGGTTCTTCTGGATGCATTTGCTTTCTTCCTAGAATATCACACTGCTGATTCATGTTTGGTTTGCAATTACTACTATTTTGAGATCATTTTCACAACTATCGAAATTGGAATCAATCATCCTTCTTGCCCCGTGTTTCACTTTTCCCCTTCTATGTGGAAGACTCCATACTTGTCTTGCTCTTAAATTCCATTCAGGCTTTCTTTAGCCCATCTTGAGACACCATTAAGATGTGTTTTGAATTTTATATCTGGTTTTAACTTATACATTAAGACATTAAATTGTATATCAGGTTACAACGGGCAGTCATTTCTTTTGGGTAAATTTAAATTTAACCCAAAATAGTTTGTCACAGAAGCAACTGCCTGCAAAGGCTCCTGGATTGGGGTTGAAAAGTGAAAGTGAAACCGGTATGTTCCATCCATATTTGGGTAGACCAGGTTGCCCGAATAGACTAGTCTCACCAGAAGAACGTGTAATCTCCTCCCACCCCGGTACAGCCGACAAAGCGAGGGTGTCAACTCAAAAATATTACTCTGGCCTTTTTGAGTTGTCAGAAGAGAGTGGGGGGAATAATGTATACCTTAAATATCTTCATAGATATTGGTTAGGTGGCCGAAGCTTCTGGCATGCAAGATTATTACTGGAGAGCATGATTGATGATTCTTGGGTATGGGTGTGTCCTATTGGATAATGTACATACAGGGGGTGGGAAAAACCAAGCAAGGGTGAGATTCAACGAGTGTTACTACCAGTTCGGTAATGGTTTTGCATGTGTGTGTGTCCTTTGAAACATGTGTGTCTGATGCGCACTACACACATGTGTGAAAAAACCCTCAGCAGTGCCACGTGGAGAGCTGAAAAGCACTATGTGCCAACTCCCAAACAAGTAGGAGAAAGGAAACACTGCCTTTCAGATCATTACAAATATTTATAATATACCACATATAAAAGATTACATGATTCTTCCTGTTTCTCACACATAGGATTTCTAGGGACTTCCATCACAAAAACAATGCCAGGATGAGCTAGTATTCCTGACATGAAATCTCAAGCCAAATTAAAATCCCCACTTCGGCTAAGAACGTAATATTTTTAACTTTGTGGAATAGCAAATTACAAAAACATATATAAGTGTTCAGATAACTTTCAAAAAGGTCAAATTAAGAAGAAAGATGAAGTTTCTTTGGTTCTATAATTTCTTAGGTATAATTGGAAAATACATATATTTTTTCCATATATAATATGTCTAATACATGAATTGTCAGTATTATTGACAAATTTTGCTGAACTTTTCTTTTTAATTTTTAGTGGTAAAAGCTATTCTCCCAAACAGGACTATTTACAAATTAGACCACTGCAGTAGAAGAAAGAAGAAAAAGGGATAAGTTGCCATGTTTACTGCTTTTAATATTTCTGGATGTTCCCATTCTAAGTTTCAACCCTTTCTGGAGAAGAATGAGTTTCTCAATCTTTCCATATACCAACTGTACTTGGACCAAAATGGAGATTTAGCAGCCAACCTGAAGATTGTGAGCTGGGTGTATTTCCCTAAGAAGTCTGTCATCAAAGAGAAAATAGTGACTTTTGAAAGAAAGAGAATTATTATCAACCAAGATCTTTTGTCATGGTTCAAGTTGCACAACAAGGTGATAGAAACATTTATGTCTTTTCTCTCTTTTCCAAAGGATTGCAAGCCATTTCATTGGGTTAAGTTTATTCACCATGGCTTATTGTTGCAATGGAGAAGCCACGAGAAAAATGGTAAAAGACCTTCAAGTGCTAGGAATGATAGCCTCAGGTTGTCCTCTGATTGTAAAAGAAGAAGGCTATTATGTGGATTACTGCCTGAGTTCATGAAATTGAATTTAAACTAGATGAAGGCCCTTTTGGTTCCAATGGGAAATAAGCTTTGTAATGAGGATTCATCTTGTTCTTGTTGGGGTGAGAGTCCCATGAGATGGCAATAAAGATTTATTGAAGCAACTCAGACCTGGCCAGAGTTATCCCTGCCTCTTTTTCACCCAGTAAGAAAGAGCAATAAACCTTCTGCTCTTAGGAAGGAGGTCCAAAGCTGTGAGTTCCCATGGAGTTATAATGATGTTCTGCTATGCCCTGACCCAGAAAATAGAAGTATTGAAACATGACTTTGACGCAGAGAATAGAATAAAATAATTTATTGGCCAAGTGTGATTGGACACAAAAGGAATTTGTCTTGGTGCAAATTCTCTCAGTGTACATAAAAGAAAAGATACATTCATCAAGAATCAAGAATCATAAGGTACAATACTTAATGATAGTCACAGCGTACTTTTAGGAATATAAGTCACCAACAGTATTTGGGTTAGAAATATATAAACCAGGACAGACATTTCAGTATTATCTCTTTTAGGGAATGCAAGAGCATGCAATTGGGTGTGGTTTCTCAAACAGCCATAAGATGGAGCCAGAAACCTGGGTTGTTTCGCCTTAGTCGGAGTCTCAGAAGAGAGTGTGAGTGTATCTCTATTTCCTTCTGTTGGAAAGTATTGCCATTGCTCCATTTCTTCTAATTGACTGATATTACTGGATTTAATGTAAGTCTTGTGCTGAACTGTTTTTGACACTGGAATTTGATATTTGGATTATCCCTGGATTGAAAAACTGACTGATTTATCTATGAATGATTTTTGCACTGTCTATTTTGGACTTGGCTTAAAGTTTTCTGGAAGTAAAGACCTACATTTACTGTACAGTGTATCTGTGTACTGTGTGTGTATTATTCAAACACTTCTCTCAAATACGTCTCCCTATATGCGCTCATTCTCCTAACGGGGAATTACCTCAACACGTACAATAAGCAATCAAATCATACGAGGAAACAGTCAATATAGATCGTAAGGATACAAGTAACAAAGTTACAGTCATACAATCACAAGTTGGAGTGGGTGGGTGATAAGGACGGATGAGAAGAATAATAGTAATAGTAGTGCAGACTTTGTAAATAGTTGGACAGTGTTCAGGGAATTATTTGTTTAGCAGAGTGATGGTTTATGGGGAAAAGCTGTCGTTACGTCTAATTGTTCTAGTGTGCAGTGCTCCATAGCACCATTTTGAGGGTAGGAGTTGAAATAGTTTTTGTCTGGGATGTGAGGGTTTTCTAAATATTTTCACAGCCCTCTTTTTGACTCGTAAAGCATACAGGTCCTCGATTGAACGCAAGTGGGTAGTAATTGTTTTTTCTGCAGTCCTAATTATTCTCTGAAGTCTGTGTCTGTCTTCTTGGGTTGCAGAACTGAACCAAACAATTATAGAGGTAGAGATGACAGACCCAACCATTCCTCTGTATAACTGGATGAGCAGCTCCTTGGGCAGTTTGAGCTTTCTGAGTTGGCGCAGAGAGAACATTCTTTGTTGTGCTTTTTTGATGGCGTTTTTCATGCTAGGTGTCCATTTTAGGTCTTGTGATATGATAGAATTTAGAAATTTGAAGAGAAAAGCCTTTCCTGATATCCAATATAATGAGGGACAATTCGAAACGAATTTCGACTTAGATTTGGCCTTTAGAGAGAGCACCTTATCTGAAAGTCCCTGGAATGCATATGTTCATCTTGGTTGTTAGCCTCCTCAAGTATATTTTTTTTTGGGGGGGGGGTAATGAAGTCTCCAAATGAAGTCTCCAAATAACAAACTTTGTATTAGTTTTATACTAATTATACAAATTTGTAATTCAGATATATTATTGTTCAACTAGCATGGAACAAATTTGTTCTTCCATGCCAGTTTTTATCTTATTGAAGCTATTCAGCAGAAAGGATCTTGTCTTGTATACCTCATTAAGCCTTATAAATATGACCTTATCTCGTATCCATCGCCCAGATGCTGCAGCAAAAGATCCCTGGCTCACTCTTTTTGAGGGACATTCTAATGACCTCACATCTTTATCATATCACTACAGTTTTAGAAACTGAGCAGTCACTTTAAATCTTATTTCAAGAACATGTCAGCATGTCAGGCTGATTAGTGCTAATGGGTTTTTTTTTTAAATTCCCTGTTTTTCTGCTTAGTCTCTTCCTCAGTCCAAATGTGTGAAAAAATGCCAACCAGGATCTTTCAAGCAAGCTTGAGAAGGAGAGCCAGTTTGCTGCTATGACTGCATTCTTGTCCAGATGGGACCATCTCTATTCAAGAAGGTGCTTGGGCTGAAGATAATGGAAGGGCTTGTAGAAATGGATTCAACCAGAGTGTTTATATGAAACTGCAAATTAAAAAAACAGTTTGAAGCTTAACTGCTTAGCTGCTTTCTTGTTAATGTTCATACTGCACAATTTATGATCTAAAGAATAGTAAAAAAAATTCTTAAAGGAGAAGCTGGATAGAGACAGAAGTGTGAAATATTGAGCAAACTTTATTACACCCAGACTCAATATCTCTTCTGCTTTTTATTTTTGAATGTTCCACATTTATATTTCTAGGAACATTCTTTAAAACTCAAGGCGTTATTTTAGGTCCACCTAAAATAATAATAAAAGGCTAATTTTGATGCATTCTCCATGGGCTTCCCCTTGAGGCTTACTTGGAAAGTGTTGCTGCTCCACAATGAAGTGGACAGTTATCACTGCACCTCATTTGACACATTTTACCATTGCTGCCAACAGCCATGTCTGCTTACTTGCTGGACTAATCTTCTCTTTAAGTTAACTAGGTTTTATAAGATAAAATACCTTTGGATCCAGTATATTAACAAGTGTCATCTGGTAGAACCTAGGATGTTTCTCTAGAAAAGTTAACTATTTCATTTTCTCACTTCTAATAATTTAGCTTCCTATCAAATATCTACACGTTTCGGAGGAAATTATTCATTTCCTAGAACTTCCCCCAATTTGATACACCTTAGCAATAGAGATATAGCTGATCGATGATAGATAGATAGATAGATAGATAGATAGATAGATAGATAGATGATAGATAGATGATGATGATGGATAGATAGATGATAGATGATAGACAATAAATAGGTAGGTAGGTAGGTAGGTAGGTAGGTAGGTAGGTAGATAGATAGATAGATAGATAGATAGATAGATAGACAGACAGACAGACAGATAGATAGAAAAATGAATGAATAGACAGACAGGCAGACAGGCAGACAGATAGATAGTTAGATAGATAATGATGATATAGATAGCTAATTGATGGGTGAAAGATTTATAAATAGGTGGATGATGATAGATGATGGTAGCTAGCTGGATAGATAGATTGATTGATAGATGTGTGTGTGTCAGAGAGAGAGAGATGACAAACAAACATAGAGATAGAAAATTATATTCTTCAGATTTTTTTTGTTTAATTCTAAAGAAATGCTTCTTTAAATATACTTATGGTAAAAACTGTTGTGGCAAGAAAGTATTCTTTGAAATGTAAAAGGACAGAAGGTTAAAGAAATTTTGCTTTGTTGTTTTCTCAGATATGGATCAATGCATGAACTGTCCGAAAGATAAATATCCAAATGAAGATCGAGTTCAATGTATTCCCAAAGCTTTATCCTTCCTATTGTATGAAGAATATCTGGGCATCATCCTGGTCTCCTTTGCCCTATTCTTTTTCCTAACTTCAGGTTTTGTCTTAGTTATATTCTTTCAATACTTAGAAACTCCCATTTTCAAAGCTAACAATTGTGACCTCTCTTTTATCCTCCTGGTCTCCCTCTTGCTTTGCTTCTTGTCTCCTTTTCTCTTCATTGGTCAACCAAGGAAAGTCACCTGTCTTTTCCAGCAGATGGTTTTCAGCATCACTTTCTCAGTTGCCATTTCTTCTCTCTTGGCCAAGACAATCACAGTGGCGCTGGCTTTCCTGGCCACAAAACCAGGAAACCGAGTGAAGAGATGTTTGGGGAAGAGCTTAGCCAATTCCATCATCCTTTCTTGTTCTGCTGTCCAAATTATCCTCTGCTCCATCTGGCTTGGAGCTTCTCCCCCATACCCTGACTTTGACTTTCACTCTCAACCTGGAGAGATCATCCTGCAATGCAACCAAGGCTCCATTGTCATGTTCTACATCACCCTCAGCTTCCTGGGCTTCCTGTCCACCATCTGTTTCATAGTGGCTTTCCTGGCCAGGAACCTGCCTGGGGCTTTTAATGAAGCCAAGCTTATAACCTTCAGCATGCTGGTCTTCTGCAGTGTCTGGGTGACTTTTGTGCCCACCTACCTAAGCACCAAAGAGAAATACATGGTGGCTGTGCAGATCTTCTCCATCTTGGCCTCCAGTGCTGGGCTGCTCGGCTGCATCTTCATCCCTAAATGCTACATAATCATTCTGAGGCCAGACTTGAATATGAAGGAGCAGCTTACAAGCAGAAGAAAAGAAGAAATGTGAGAAAGGGGGATTTTAAGTCTCAGCATTTTCCAACAAGCCACACTTAAAATACTCCCAGCTGCTTTCCATACCTAAGCAGACCAACAATTTTGGTTGAAGTGATTCAAAGGCCTAATGCAAGATTCTGTTCCACATCCTTATCTAGTAGAATTCCTAGATGTTCACTCAGCTCTTTTGAATTCTTAAGATGGTATATCTGTCCTGGGCCTTTCGCCTACCTGATATCAGGTTTTTGAAACATGATATTTGTGAAATGAGAATCTTGTGCTGAAGTCAAAAATATAAGTTGGTGGTGCCCTAAAATTTCCATTATTTTAGTTGTGTCATCATTCATCTGTAGTTGGCGTACTTTGTAATATTGGACTCAGGATCACATTAGGAGGAGAATAATCTGGATTCAACAACTAGTCAACTAAGTTATTATAAATAAGTTAAAAGAGAGAGCAGCTAATAGAGCATGATAAGATTTTTAGAAAAGAATTTCTACAGAATGGGATGATTGAATGTCTCATTAATGTCAGGGAGAAGTGAAATTGGCCCTAAATGCTCAATCACAAGCTGTGGTAATTCATGCATCACCGTATTCTGCTTTTGGACAGTCCAAGGAATCCAAACAACAGAGTCCAAACATTGTCATTAGGAAATGAAGATAGGCCCTGGTCTTATCTAGAAGACTTATTCTTCCTTCTTCACTGTATTATCACTTTCTTTCTAGCATCCAAGAGGTTCTCAGCCTTCCTCAAATCCTTCTTGGAGCTATCAAAAGAATCTCCATTTGGTCTTGACCGAATGTCTATGCAAATTCCCAATCATCCAGGTCATGGTTATCCCAAAGGTGCTTTTTCAAAAGACAACTGAACTTTCTTGTCTTTCTTTGAAGATGTTTGACTTCTTATCCAAGAAGGTTCTTCAGCTCTGGGTGGATGGTGGGGAATGGAAAGATTTATAATTGCAGACAGCTGGTCATTTGCATTCTTTGAGAGAGTCATTGAGGCCACCTGGATACTTTTCTTTGTCATTAGGGTCACTCGAGGAGTACAAATGGGTGTGGCGTCTTCTTGGAACTGTTGAAAGAAAGTATTCAAATAAGAAAACCCAGTTGCCTTTGAAAAAGTACCTTGGGGATAACTCTGACATGGATTGCTGAGAATCTCCATAGACACCTTCTTGGAACTGGTCAAATACCAACATCCTGGTCCACATCATACAGTTAATGAGGTGGTTTTATGGACAAGATGCTTTCAATCTCCTCCTGTGGGAGAGTCTGTCATCTTTCTGTGCAATCTTCTCCAGCCTTCTAATGAAAATTGATGCTTCAATAGGAAAAGGGAAATGCTGTATTTCAACAAATATTTAACAAATTTCAGAAGTGGAAAGGGAACGAGTGCCACTAAATGTTGCTTTTCCAAAGCAGAGCTGAGCTGAAAAAGAATGAAAAGATGATGTTAATAATATGGTCCAGCTGGATCTTGACACACTAGAACCCTTGGCCGTATCTAACAAAACAAAATTCAATGTAGACAAAAATAGAGCCTTACACTTAGGCAAGAAAAACCCAAAGTACACATAGAGACTGGGTGAAACCAGGCTCTATAGCAGTAACTGTGAGAGGGATCTTGGAGTCTTAGTGGACAACCAGCTAAATAGGAACCAGCAGTGTGCAGCAGCAGCCAAAGAGAGCTAATTAACAGAGAGATACAATTAAGATCAAGTGAAGTACTAATACCACTCTATAAAGCTTTAGTAAGGCTACACCTGGAGGACTGCATCCAGTTTTGGTTGCCGCATTATAGAAAAGATGTTGAGACTCTAGAAAAAGTACAGAGAAGAGCAACCAGGATGATGAGAGGATTGGAGGCAAAAACATACGATGAACGTTTACAGGAACTGGGCTTGGCAAGTCTAGTAAAGAGGGAAGACATGATAGCAGTCTTCCAATATTTGATGGGCTGCTACAGGGAATAGTAAATAACAGAGTTGGTAAGGACCTTGGATGTAATCTTGTCCAACCCCCTGCTTGAGCAGGAGATCTGCCTAGGATCGAACTCACAGCCTCTCAATTGTGAGGCGAGATCTCCATGTCTAGTCCACCGAAGCTGAGGAACGGGTCCATCTATTTTCTTTTTTTTTTTTAACAAATTTTATTAATTTTACAAAAACAGTGCACAAACAATCAAGGCATAACAGCTTACAAATTCTTTTCTAAAGAAAAAAGAAAAAAATAATTAAAGAAGAAAACCAATAGAACATACAAAATGATTCCAAATTATAATATCAATGTTTACGTTATCTATTTAACTTCATATCTTATCCCAACTTCTCCTTTTCATTATAATTATCCAAGTTATTTCTTGCTGATTAAAATTTTATTGCCTTTTAACAACATACAAAACACAGAACATAGAAAACAAAACAAAACCTAAAACATCTTTTCTGAAGGTTGCTTGATCCCGAGTTAAAACTCTTCACACAGACGAAATTCACACATCATATTCACTTTATATATCCTTCCATATCTTATTACCATTTTCAATATTATTCTTTGTCTGTTCTATTTCCAGCTATCCATTCATCTTTTTTCTTTTACTATACTTCTCCTATACACTAATTGGAATGATGCCTTTAACTCATTGCCCTAACTTAAAAGTACTTCATATAACACTTAATTTATCTTGGGATTCTGTTTAGTACATTCTAAAATTACACAATAAATTTTATAAGAAAGGTCAATAACTAAAGAAAAAACCTATATAACCATTATCCATATCATTTAAAAAGAAAAAAAAAACTAATCATATATATTAATACTCATTTATATCTTAAACATTCTACTCTAGATACACATATAAAAACACAATCTTATGTACCTTCCAGAATCCCCCTCTTTTTTTCCCAATTAGATTCACCCATTGTCTCTAAATAAGCTTTTTTTCTTTAAATCTTGCTTCCCACCATTGAGGCTTCTCCCCCCCCCCTTTCTCTCTTGCTTATTCTTCTCCTTGCCCTTTTTACCCCTTTGTCTCTCCTCCTCCCTTTTCTTACTCCCTTTCTGTTGCTTTCTAACCTTGCATCCATCTTTCCTCTCATTTTTATCTTTTTTGGTTGTTTTTTCAAACCTTAAAATCCCCTTTTTCTTATCCCCTTTCTCCTCCTCCTCAGAAAAAACCCATTGTTCATCAAAGATGGCTTCTTCTTCTTCTTTGTCCCAGTCATTCTGCTGCGTAGTCAACTTTTCATAAGTGCATAATGCCATTTCTAAAAATTGAAATAGAGTGCCCAAAGTATCTTTTCCATCTTGTTCTTCCTTTTTATATTTTTGATATTCAGTCTTTAATTCATCCACAAGCGATGCCATCATGAAAAGAGAAACTTTTCCCAAAACAACCACCCAAGTATTTTTAATCAAGAATAATTCAAAAAAAAAAAAATTCCAAAAATTAAGACTTTTCTTCCTTCTTCTATTTCTCTTTCTGGGGTTACTGTTTAATCAAAGAGGTCCAATTACCATATACCTTTCTTTGGGATTCTAGGCAATCTCCTCCTTTTTCAGCTTCTGCTCCAATTTTTTTCCTCTCCCATCCCACTTACAACAATTTTTTTTAAATGATCACAAATCCATACCACCAATAAGGGTTTTCCGATTTCTTAAATTATTAAGTCTAATGTCCAGAAAGTATTTTGTCCCTTGGCTTTAACTTTCAAAATAATTCACCTTCAGTGCCCAAATAAATTTCAAATCTTCATCTGCTGTTTCTATGGAGTGGGAGAATGAAGAAAAAAAAGTTCCCTTTAACAGCTTTCTCCGCCGCTTTCTGATCTTCTTAGGGATACAATATATTCTTTCCTTTTTTAACTTCAATAATGTTCTGTCTGGGAAAGGAGGGGGAAAGTGAGAACAAAGAAACTTTGTAACACTGCCAACTAGAGGCTTGAAAATATTTTACTGGAAGTTGAGAGAACTGTGAAAGACTCTCTTTTCAAGCACATTGCAACTTGATAAGATAGAGGGAAGAACACGGGAGAGTGTTATTACAGGTGTTCTTCTGGACTTCTATCAACAATTGAAGTTTGGCTTTGAAGCTTGTGAGAAGAGAGTTTTAATCAGAGCCTCGGATAATTAAATAAAATGCAGTGTGTTCTTTTTATCTTTTTTAGTTTTGTTACCCCTCCTTACCAGCTCTACTGTACTTCTTTCCTTTAAAAAAACAAACAAACCTTTATTTTTGTAATATTTTTACTTTTGCTTTTTATTTTAAAGGGAAAGCCTCAGAATTTTTCTTTTTTCATTGGGATTTTTGCTTCTTCCATCCATATTTTTGGTTTATCTTTATGGATTTTTTATTTTTATTTTTGAGACCTCTCAATTGGATTAAGGTGTGAAGAACCTGAAGAAATTTTTCTCTCATCCTTTTTTTTTTATTATTATTGGGCTTTTTTCTTATTATTATTTTTATTTTTTATCTTGGATTACAATTGACCATTTCATAATTGGATTCAGGTTCAGAAGAACCTGAATAATTTTTCTTTCCTTTTTTTACACTACTATTGGGCCTTTTGTCCTCTACCACCTTTATCTCCCATTTTGGATTATAATTGGCTATTTGAATCTGAAGATTTTGACATATAAAATGAGTAGGAAACTGATACCTTCTGGTGCCTCAACTTCTACTTCCGCCTCCCCACCATCTGGAGGACAACATTTAATTCAGACAATGTTAAAGCAAGATAAAGAAAAAGAAAAAGTGACTCTTCCTTATGCAAGGAATCCAAGATCTCAAAACAAAACCAGACACCATTGAAAAAAGAATAGAGAATATTGAACAAAGAACATTGAACAAAGAACATTGAACAAAGAACAGAGAACATCGAACAAAGAACAGGGAAGACCAATGAAAAAATTGAAAATATTCAACAAATGATGGCGAAATATGATGAGAGATTCAAAAAAATTGGAGAAGATAAACAAAGAGATGAGAAGATTGGAAACACTGACAATAGATTAACAGTGGTTGAACAAGATAAAAGTGGGATGCTGAGGTGGGAGATGGACAGATCAGAATTCTATTTCAGATTTCAAAATATAGAGGAAGAAAAAGGACAAAATCTAGCTGTGATAATGATAGAAATATTGGCTGAAGCCTTGGAAATAACAGAGGAGAAGATGATGGATGGAGTAGATGAGGTATACCGAGTTTTTACAAGATATGCGATGAGAAATAACCTACCAAGAGAAGTTCATATCAGATTTACAAAAAAAAGTCATTAAAACACAAATATTACAAGTGGCAAGAGAGAAAACGTTGAAATACAAAGGAAAGGAGATTGTGGTCTTAAAACAAATACCTAGAAGAGTGAGAGAGATGAGAAGAGAATATCGATTCCTGACTAAAATGTTATTGAAAAAGGGGTGAATTATAGATGGCTGATTCCAGAAGGACTAATGTTTACATGGCAAGAACAGAGACATAGAATTAATTCAATTGAGAAAGCCGAATGATTCTACGCAGAATATTTTGGAAGGAGAGAGGAAGAGGCAGAAAAAGAGATCTCACTAATTGAATTCCAAGAGGATCAAATGGGGACTGAAAAAGAAGAAGGCGCAGTAGGTGGACAGGTGGAGATCCAAGAACAACGTGAGCCAAGATCTACAAGAGCTGCCAAACCTAAATACAAAATATAACTATGGAAGAGAAAAAACTGATTACAATGAATATAAATGGACTTTATATTGATGAGGAAAGAGACAAACAGTACTTACAGAATGCTAATCTACCTAATCTACCTAAAGAGATTGAAGAAATGTTGGAAAGTAATATAACAATGATGGAATTAACTGAAGCACTTAAAAAGCAAAATAATGGAAAAGCACCAGGTCCAAATGGGCTTCCGGCAGAATTTTATAAAACACTACAAGAATCGCTGAGCCTTCCATTGCTAGAAGTCATGAATGAAGTTATGTCAAAGAAGATGATAAAACATGGTCAGAAGCGTATATTACACTTATTCCAAAAGAAGAGGCTGATCCATTGCAAATTATAGACCTATCTCTTTACTAAATTCAATTTTGGCAGAAAGACTTAAAAAATACTTAAATAATTTTATTCATCCCGATCAAAATGGATTTCTGGCAAAGAGACAAATTAAAGACAATATGAGAGTAATTCTGGACACTTTGGAATATTATGAGGCACATCACGAAAAGCAAATGGCTTTGATATTCTTAGATGTGCAAAAGGCATTTGATAATGTGAATTGGAGATTTATGTTATTATTACTGGAACAGATAGGTTTCACCAGAAAATTTATTCAAGCAATAGAAGCCATATACTATAACCAAACGGCAAAGGTAATGAATGATAGAGGGAGAATTCACAGATTCTATCAATCTAAGAAAAGGTACAAGACAAGGATGCCCACTATCACCTTTGCTATTTGTATTAATTTTGGAAGTGTTGAACAGAAATATTAGAGATGATAAAAGCATAAAAGGAATGAAAATTAAAAAGGAAGAATTTAAATTGCAAACCTTTACGGATGATTTGGCCTTTATTTTGGAAGACCCCTTAGACACAGCTCCAAAATTATTGGAAAAGATAGAGACATATGGTGAGGTGGCTGGTTTGAAAATAAACAAAGATAAAACAAAGATTTTGACAAAGAATATGCTTCTAAGACAAAGAGAAGAACTGGCAGAGCTGCTGAAATTTCAAGTCATGAATAAGGTTAAGTATTTGGGGATACATTTGACATCAAGATGTAGTACATTAAAAGAGAACAATTATATTAAACTTAAACAACAGATAGCGTTAGACTTGATGAAATGGGAGAACTTACAATTGTCATTTATAGGGAGAATCTCAACAATCAAGATGAATATCCTACCCAGAATCTTATACTTGTTTCAAACAATACCAATTAGACTTGGAAAAGACTATTTTGAAGATTTAAATAAAATTGTGTTGAAGTATGTATGGCAAGGCAAGAAAGTGAGAATAAAGTTAAAACTTTTACAAGATGCTAGAATTAGAGGAGGATTTGGTCTGCCTGATTGGGAGTTGTACTATCAAACTGCAAATTTGATGTGGGCTAAGGAATGGATAACATTAAGAAAGACCAGATTGTTGACACTAGAAGGACATGATTTGTTGTTGGGCTGGCATGCTTTTCTATGGTATAAGGGAACTAAAACACAGGGCTATTTTAGAAGACATCATATACAGGATTCTTTGTGGTTAAATTGTTATTTGAAAATTCCAGTTTGGTTATCGACTATTGAAGCATTTTCCTATCCTATAATTTATAAGAAGGAACAAACAGTTAGATATGGGGAAATATTGGATGAAAAGGCTGAGCTTAAATCGATGCAAAATTTAGAGGAATAAGGTATAAAGATGAATTGGTTTTCATATGCGCAAATAGATTCAAGGTATGATGAAGATTTAAAAACAGAAGGATTTTATGATAAATTGACTGAAATGGCAAAAATTGTGGTCTCAAAATTACAAAATGACAATGTCAACAGCATATAAAGAAAATTTGTATAAGATGTTTTATAGGAGGCATTTCCCCCCGACAAGAATAGCAAGAATGTTCAAGAATAAATCTGAAAAATGTTGGAAATGTCATCAGATACCTGGTTCATATTACCATAGGTGGTGGGCTTGCGAGGATGCTCGAAAATATTGGACTAAAATTCTCATGTGGTTGGAAAAAAATGGCAAAGAAACACATAGACTTGAAACCAGAGATTTTTTTATTGGGAATTTTACCTGACATATATAGTAAAGATTTGAAATACCTGATTGTAAATGTATTAACAGCAGCTAGGATTGTATTTGCTAAAAATTGGAAAAATGAGAAAATACCATCGCAGGAAGAAATCCTTAAGAAAATATTGGAATGTGCTGAAATGAGTAGATTGACATTTGAAATTAGAGAACAAGAGGATAAACAATTTTATAAAATTGGGACCCTTTTTATCAATGGTTAGATGATAAAACACAACAATAGAATATCTAGAATTTCAGAAAATAATGAATATATATATATATATATATATATATATATATATATATATCATATTTATAAAATGTTTTTAGGATAGATTTGGTAGGATTATATGAATTGTTATAAAATAAACTAAGTAAATTATATTTATCTCGCAAAGTATGAATGGATAAAATTACAGTCAAATGATTGTTTAATAGTGATACTAGGGTATTTAATTTTTGATTGACAATATGAGTTATCATGTAATGTAATTGTAAGTGAAACTACGAAATGGATGCACAAAAAATTGGTAAACCAACCAACACACTGCTTGTATATTCATGAAAGAAAGCTGGATGTTTTTACGTTTGGTTTCTTTTTGTTTTTCTTTAAAAACCAATAAAATGGTTTTCAAAAAAAAGAAATTTGAATCCCACCCCTGGAATGAGACCAACCTGGAATATCACCAAACTCCATAGCTCTGGGTGGATGAACTTTCCCAACGGCCTCCGGACACAAGTTACTACATTAAAAAAAAACAAAAGTCATCTGGGTGTTGAACTATCTTCATCCAGCATCACTTTCTGGACAAGACCCGTCAGGAAGGCCCACAACCATGACAGAACCGTGTCCCCAGGGATGGAGCTTTGATTTTCTTTTTTCCAGCTACTCTTCTGGAAATGGAGCTCTGGAGAAGTTAAGGCTCACCAGAGGAGAAGTTGCTTCTCTGTGTAATTTTCAAAATTCTGGCCTCTTAGATTAGATCTCATCTGCTTGTTCTCCAATGATTGTCCCTGAGGTAAACATCAGACAGAATCAACATCTTGCATCAGAAAAGGATATATGCCTCAATCATACACATTATGGCACAAGTTTGGGGACAGGTAGGGACTGTGCTATTGAATGTACTTTCTGTCTTTTCCAGGTGAAGCTTGGTTTGTCTCTGTCTGATTCATGAAAGCTTGTAACATTTCCAAATTGGGAAGGTGCTTTGAATTCATCTAACTCTACTTCTTGTTCTTCCTTAGAAACAGGAAAGGGATTGATTCAGACCTATGAATTATGGCTCTTCTGCTTCTATTTCTGTTCCTTCTATCCAAGCCAGTTTCTGGGAGGCTTGGAATGAAGTGCCCATTGAGTTTGAAGCTCCCGCGTAGTGAAAAACAATGGAGCTATTACAGGCCAGGAGACCATCTCATTAGTATAATCACCACTAGAACAAACATAGTGCGTAGAACAATGATGCCTTTCAACAGGGCTCCTTATTTTCAGTTTGACATGTAAGTCATTCAGGATGGTGATGTAACACTAACCCTCTATTTGCTCTTCTAACATTCTCATTTTTTTCCTCTTATTTCACTTATTGCCTATATCGTAGGACCTGTCTAATTTCTTGAACTGTTTTGATTTCCATTGTTCCTCTCTTTTGACTTATTTTGTAAAAAAAGCTCGAATCCAGAAATGGGGCAGGAAAAAAATATCTTTAAAAAGTCAGATTCCTACCTGGTCCTCTCATGAGTTATTGTAACTGTAGTTTAAAGTAATTAGTGAATGAGGTGTAGTTGCCTCTGCCCAGCCCATATATATATGTTTACAACTACTCTTTCATACTTAATACCTGATCCTTATAGGAACAGAGAATGACTTGATTTTACAACTGCTTTTCTTGGTCACTTATGAAAAAACTTCTTCCAATAACAATGATTGTACTTTAATGACTGATTTTGAATCCTGGTTACTTGGCAGTTGAAAATTAGTGCTGTTACAAACAGCAATAGCACTTAGATTTATATACTGCTTTACTGTACTTTACAGCCCTCTCTAAACATTTACAGAGTCAGCATATTGCCCCCAACAATTTGGCTCCTCATTTTACCTACCTTGGAAGGATGGAAGGCTGAGTCACCCTTGAGTCTGGTGAGATTGGAACTGCCAAATTGCAGGCAGGCAGAAACCAGCAAACGTAGCCTGGAGTACTGCACTCTAACCAGTGCACCACCAAGGCTTATATAATGGTTTATTTATGATTCTTAAGCTTAGTGGAAAACTGTCTCCAGCTGATCTTCCCCATACTTATTAAAAAGAAAAGGTGTTGGGAAACTATCATTTGACTCTTGAATTGGATCAATATTGGCTTAAGCATCAGAAGCAGAGTTGGTATTCAAGCAGTTTGGACCAGATCTCTTGTACCAACAGCAGAGATTTTTACTAGTTTGGAGAACTGGCAAATACCACCTCTGACTAGCCTCACCCACCTGCCCCCGCCCTTAGCTCTCCTATATTCCCTTGTTTTTGGCTTAGCTGACTCACCAATGTTCCAAAAGGAGTGGGTCTTTGAGCCCTGAAAGAGCATGCAAAGCACTTGTTAGGCGTGCACACGCATGCATAGAACTACTCATAGATCTGGAAGGAAAAAATTTGGAAACCTATCACTGATCAAAAGGCAAAGAGAAATAACATTGAAATTTTGGTATTTAGCTTTTGATCGTAATAATGATGATGATGGTAAGATAAACACTTTTATGTTAGTTTACCTATTGGAAAGTTACTACGCTACATTTTTAATATTCAATTGGTCAACAAGACTCCTGGGCGTCTGAAGAATCTCACACTTGGCTACAACATCCATGATAATTATTTGGACCGACTTCTGACTTCAGATGCCTTGCTAGATATGTTCTCAATGGGAGAAGCCAATGTTCCCAACTACAGTTGTGGAAGGAAGGACCACCTTTTGGCTCTTGTTGATTCAGCTAACGATGACATCTCCATCCAGATGTCAACATTATTAGGCACCTACAAAGTCCCTCAGGTTTGTGTGCATGTGTTTTACTAGAGTTAATTTGAATGGGGTGGTAAGCTGGTTTGTGATAGATCCATCCGTATCTTCAATTTGAAATTGAAGAACTGCTTTTCAATGTGTCCATTCTAGGTGAAATGGTTAGGAATTGGGATTTACAGTGTTTAAGAAGCAAAGATCAAAACACAATATCCTCTCATGACATCCTCATCATTGCTTTGGGTCTTCTGTTTCATGCTTGGGAAGGTCAGGACAGACTCAATGTTCAAACAAAGGGTCTTCTTTAAAAAGGAAAATATAGCAGAGATGGAAAATCATCCTTTGAATATAATGTTAACAAAAATAATGATATTTTCAATAGTAAACATTTTAGCCCACATGCTCATTATTTTTTTATCCTTAAAGTCCATCGTAAATGGCTTGAAGGGCAATAAAGACCCTTAAGAGGATTTTTCTACCAGATAAAATATTCAAAAAAATATCCCTAATAGTGGTGTGTACTCTATTGGCAGGTTCATCTACACATACCAATACATAATTCCAATACATATTAAAAAAGAATAAAACATAATTTACATACCTCCTGGTCTATTAGACATTCTTGTTAAAATACTGTATATGCTCGGATCCTCTTGAATAGAGCTGAGAGTAGAGAGATGAACCAGTTATTTCTTGTTGAAGAACAGGAAGACTTTAGGCAGAGTTTTGGTTGACTTAGAGCAGTTAGTGTGCAGTCCTCAAAGAAATTAAATTACACAAAAGGAAGCATGCAATGTGGTACTCAAGACTCTGTCTTAGGCCCATGCCAAATTATTATATTATATGTATGGAATGTAATAAGACTCCCAAAATTCTGTCTTTTGGAAGAGACAAAATTTCAGTTAAAGACTTTTTGAATTACACAACTGACAGACTATATTAGTGTCATGCCCCTGTCAGAATCTGATTGGGACTGGCATGGGAGTTTGGCTCCATTGGCTGTGGAAGAAATTGTGGAAGGGCACAGACCAGCTGGGCAGAGCAGGGAAGAGGTAGAGCAAGAGAGAGGGTCTTCAGAAGAGCACCCAGGCCCACCCCCTCTACCTCCTATTGCACTCAGGGTGGAATCGAGAAGGGAGCAACATGAGTGGCATGGCTTCCAGGGAAGGAAAGGATCCTGATTTCACTCATTTGCTGCAGCTGGGAACACAGTGTTTAAAAAGGGAAGCTTCACATAGCAATTTGTTGGGAGCAAATTGTGAATTATCTGGTATCATCGAGGCTTATCTGTGTTCCTGGCATCTTCCCAACTGTGTTTGCTTTCAAGTCTGCAATTCCTTCTCCTGCCCTGTCAAGTCAATTACTGCAGCATGGTTTGTTTGGAATTTTAGTTACAGTTTGTATGTACTTTGTTTTTGGAATGAATTTCCTCACTTAAAGACTGTTCCTGGGAGAGTTTTTCTCCAGCTAAAGGTAACCTGGACATTGGGGGCTAAGTTGGAGATAATAAAGGGACTCTTCTTGCTTATTTGAATGTGTTGCCTTTGTGCCACTCCTGGGTCATCACAATTAGAATATGTGTTCTTCTGATCTCTTGTGCTACAGGAGAACAAGCTAAAAAGATTGCTGCAGAATGAATTCAGATCTTGAAACTGAGAAAAATATAGCAATGCTTGGTAAGGATGGCACAGTGAAATGGATGAGCCATTATAAATATATTCCCAAATTGGCAATTATTTAAATATGGAAATATCTTAAGACATTTGAGCAGCTTGACAGAATGGTTAAATATGGAAGATTTAAGCAAAACCCTTATAATAAACAGACTTGTATTTGTCAGACTCCAGAGATAGACAAAACAGATCTATTATGTGAGGGAGATGAACGTTAAGAGGTAGTGGTGCTCCTCTGGAGCTGACTATGGGTCTGAGACTCCACACACAAACCCAGAAACACGGACCCAACCATATATCTAGAAAAATTAACCAAGAAGAAAATTATAACCAGCCACAGGAGCAAAGAGATCCAACAGACAATCATCCCATTAGAAAAATCTTCCAGATGCCTCAAACTATACAGGCTTCCAAAAATACACAAAGAAGGCATACCTCTCAGACCCATAGTCAGCTCCAGAGGAGCACCACTACAAAACCTAGCTAAACACTAAGCAAAACAGCTACAGCCCCATGCTGAAACAGCAGTTTCTCATGTACAAAACTCATACCACTTCTTGGAAATGATCAAAGATCTACACGTGGAGCAAGAAGATCTGCTTGTAAGTTTTGACGTGGTTTCACTATTCACTCAAGTCCCGATAAAAGAGACCCTCGAAATCATCAAAAATAAATACCAACCAGCTAAACACCTCATAGAACTAACAGAACACTGCTTAACCAACACATATTTTATATACAAAGGACAAAGATACAAACAAATTGAAGGAGCCCCCATGGGATCACCACTGTCACCTGTCATTGCAAACCTGTTCATGGAAGAATTCGAATCCAGAACCCTGGCTAATGCCATACTCAAACCCAAACTATGGTTAAGATATATCGATGACACATTCGTGATTTGGCCCCATGGACAAGAAAACCTAAACAACTTCCTAACACACCTAAACAGCGCACACCCCAAAATCAAGTTCACCATGGAAACAGAAACAAACAAACAACTACCATTCCTAGATGTACTAATCTACAAGAAAACAGATGGCACACTAGGACACACCATATACCAGAAGAAAACACACACCAACCGCTACCTCAACGCCCAATCCCACCACCACCCAGCACAGATAAACTCCGTGGCTAAAACACTAATTACTAGAACCAAACGCCTGGCAGACAAGACACACATTAAGACTGAACTATGCACCCTGACTAAAATATTGACAGCCAACGGCTTCCACAAAAGCAAAATCACCAACTTGATCCACAAAAACACACTGAGACATAATAGAGACCCAGAAGATGAACAGACCCGTGGAACAGCTGTCCTGCCCTACATAAGAGGCACTACAGACAAAATTAGTAAGATTCTATACAGACACCACATCAAGACTGCCTTCAAAACAGACAGAAAAATAGCAGCCATCCTCAGGAACCCCAAAGACAAAATTGACCTGGAAAACCAAGGCATATACGAAGTCCCCTGTGCATCATGCCCAGCCAAATACATTGGACAGACCAATAGAAGAATAAGCACCCACCTGGATGAACACAAAAATGCAGTCAAAAAGCTGGAACACACTTCCTCACTTGTCCAACACATGGAAGCCACAGGTCATAGCATCAACTTCAATGGCACCAAAACCCTAGCCACTATAGAAAATCCCAGCCACAGAATCATCAGAGAAGCCATAGAGATTGAAAAAAGACCAGAAAGCATGAACAGAAGAGATGATTCCACCAGGCTGTCAATCATTTGGAAGCCTGCACTCACAAACAAAAAAATCTCCACACCACAAGCCAGGCAAACACCTAGGCACAAACAGATCCCCCCTGATACCTCCAGCTCAAACACATCCCAACCAGGCACCCAGATGAAACCCAGCTTCCTAACTAATGATAGCCGTCCATTTACCTGAAGCCAAGCTGCACTAAAGGCCTCCAATAAAGTAACACAATGTTGCCAGCCAATCAAGATACAAAAAGAGCCCCCCCCCAAAAAAAAAACAGACAGAAGATATTAGAAGCAGAACACAGCAAACTCCAAGACCAATAAACACAGACCAAGACTCTCAACCAATCAGGATGAAGAAAAAACCATTCTGACAAAGCAATAGGCTGCCCCAAATTTAAATCTGAAACCACTGTAAAAGTCTGACTCACAGACAAACACTATACAGAAGCCTGATGATGGCAGATGAGATTCTGCTGAAACATTGCTACAACTTTAAAAGCACCACTACTATGACGTGTGTTCAGGTCTTGGTGACATTTCAACGAGGTCCCACTCGCCATATTCAGACTGGTGTTCTCGGCGTCATGCTTTTGTGAGCTATGCCTTCAGGCCAGGACCTATTGGAATAAAATTAGGAAGTGGACACAAGAAATTATTGGATGCCAAACTGAATTTAAACCGGAAATCTATTTACTTGGGATTATTCAAAAACAATATCCAAAAAAGTTTAAGTATTTAATTTTACACATACTGACAGTGGCCAAAATAGCTTACGTGCAAAAGTGGAAAGAGCAGAGGATTCCAATTGTAGAGTTAATTATACAAAAAATAGCAGACTGTGCTGAGATGGACATGCTCACACTTAAAAAGAGAAAGAAAGAAGACTACTCAATTTGGCATAGATGGTACATGTGGCTAGAAAAAGAGAGATAAGAATTAGAAAAGATGATTAAAAAGGAATTCTAAAGAAAGTGACACACAAGATATAACAGGATAGACAGAAGGATGAAAGATTTATAATAATAAGTGTAATATGTATTAAGGATAGGTATGAATAGATGTTAAAAGAATAAGACAATATTAAAGATGTATAATAATAACTGTAATATCAAGGCAATATATTTTGATGATTAATGATTGACAAAGATAATATAGACTAAGAGAGGTACGAATAGTTGTTAAAGTATAAGACAATGTTATATGTGGATGTTAATGTTTTTGTAAAATGAACTGAGATTTGTACTGGTAGAAAATAATAAAAAATTACTGGAGAAAAAAAACAACCAGAAATATTTTATGAGTTAACACTCTTTTTAACTTATTTTCTTTGCTGCTATTATTGCATACAGTCTTGTTAATGTTATGTCTTGCTAATGTTATGTTTTTTCCTGATCGGTTTTAATGACTATTGTTGATTACTCATTAATTAATAACTAATCAACAATAAACTATTTGTTTTAGATTTAAAGAAATCCAATTTAGTTATGATAAACAATAAACAAATTTATCAAAACTAAATTGGATTTCTTTAAAGCTAATATTTTGGAATTGATCTGACTCTAAATATAATGAAATTTTCTTAATTGCTCTTTCAGATCAATTTTCAATACTTTTCAGAGTCATTGCATGGTAAAAGTCAATTGCCCTTTTATCACCGGCTTTTACCCCCAAAAGGCATCCTCTACCCAGCAATTGTCCAACTGCTCCTCCATTTCAGATGGACCTTGATTGGTCTTTTTGCTTCAGACACAGAAAATGGAGATAATTTCATGAGGACATTGACTCCTTTGCTTGTCAAGAATGGAATCTGTGTGGTTCTGTGAAAGCAATTCTCAACAACTGGAAAAACAGGACACATCAGGGATGGCCTCTCTAAATGGACACAAGTTAATGTCTTTCTTCACTACATAGAATTTGGTGCTGTTTTGGACAGAATTCTTCCTTTCCATTTAACATTTAGGCGTTTGCCAGGTCCCATTGAAGGGAAAGTCTGGATCACCACACTCATTGATCTATTTCCACTGAAAAATGATATACATCTCAAATATATTAACAGTATCTGGACTGTTGCTTCAGAGGAAAAAAAACAGCCCCCAAAGAATGCCTTTAAACTCCATTTCTATGTGAAGCCAACTTTGGGAGATGAGTCATTTCTTTGTTTTTATTCAAAGCACATCTTTTCTGTCAAAGGCTGGAAAAGATGCATTGAGAAAGCACCACTGGACACCCAAAAGAAAAAGAACATTATTCAAATCTGGAACGACCACCATATTTACACTTCCATTAATGCTCTGGCCCATTCCAGGTGGAGAAAGAAGATGGGGAAAGAAAGGTTGGAGGCTCCAAATCTGCAGTCGTGGGAGGTAAGGGGACCCGACAAGGATCCATTCTACGTTTCCTTTGAAGAGGGGAACTCCATCTTTGCAGTTGTGCTTTTGTTGTTAGTCATGAAGTTGTATGTGATCGTGGAGTCCATTTAAGATCACTCTGACTTCTTCAGTGGCTCCATCCAGCCACCTCATTCTCTGCTGTCCTTTTCTTCTTTTGCCCTCAATCATTCTTAGCATTAGTCTCTTCTCCAGTGAGTCCAGTTGTGCTACAGAATGCCGAAAGGTTTGGTCAATCTAATCGCTTTGATCAGAGGTCTCCAAACTTGACAGCTTTAAGACTGGTGGACTTCAACTCCCAGAATTCCTCCTCCAGTCATGTTTGCTCAGGAATTCTGGGAATTGAAGTCCACAAGTCTTAAACTTGCCAAGTTTAAAAACCCTTCGCTTCGATGATAACATTCACAAAAACAAGAATTATGCCTTACATTGTTTGATAATAAACACTGCTAATATTTTAAAGTTGTGCATTTTTAAATAAGTTCCTATACATATGGGTTTACAATTAGCATTATAGAATTTTTCCTTCATATATTTGAAGGAATCTTCAAGTCAACTTTGAAGCTCAGCCTCTCATTTTTGCAGGAATCTCAATCGAAGCTTCTCTGACTGATGGCTACTTATTCTTTGGATTAAGACAATCAGTGAAGAGGAGACTCAACTTCTTTGGTTCTCTGGCTCACCGCTAAAACTCTCTCTCTTTTTTAGAAGCTTTTTTTCCCTCTTATTCAGTCAGAATCTCCTCTCTTGTAACTGAATTCATTTTTCCATGTCTGACACTCAGGAATAACAGTAGATCTTAGCATCTCTGTAATGTCTTTCAGTTATTTGATGGTTGCTGTCTGCAGCTAATAGCAATAGTACTTAGATTTATTTACCACTTCACAATGCTTTTACAGCCCTCTCTAAGTGGTTTACAGAGTCAGGATCTTGCCCACAACAATCTGGGTCCTCCTTTTACTGACCTCGGAAGGATGGAAGAGTGAGTCACCTTGAATTGGTGAGACCCAAATTGCTGGCAGCCAGTGATCAGCAGAAGTAGCCTGCAGTATTGCATTCTAACTACTGTGTCATCGTGGCTCCAAGATTGTATCCGTTGAAACATTCATGTTCCCAGACTCCTGATTTTCTGCTCCAATGGACTAAGGTGGCTCTTCTTGATGTCTTTCCTCAAGGTTAAAGGCAGCTCCTTTTGTCAGAGTTTGGCAATTGCCCTAATTAAATCATCAGCCTAAAGCCAAGCTTCAAAAAATCCCCAAAAAGATTTATTAGAAACAACATGCTGGCATTACTATACATGAAGCCATCTTTGGCATATATAATTCACAGCCACCTGTGACCCTGTTTCCCCCATCCCACCCTTGGGTGTATTATAAATCAGATTCTACAATGAAGCACATTCACAGACCAGGTGTCATAAATCACCTTCTCCAATGAAGGCCTTTCGAGGCCAGAAGATCCCGTAGTCTAGCTGCAATCTTTTTAAAATAATGGTGGAAGGTACTTCTGGTTTTATTGCCATACTGCTCCTTCAGTTCCCTTGTTTATGGAAACTTGAAAACAGGCATCAGAATGTTTTACGCGTTGACACCTTTGACTTCTTCATTGGCTATGTTACTGTTCCCTAAATCCTCATCCAGTGTGTTCTCTCCCCTCATTTGAATTCTTGAGATCCCCGCACTTTGATTGGCCAAAGCGCGGGGCGCTCTAATTCGCTAGGCGAGCCGCGCCGATTGGCTCGCTGAGAATCTCCCGCGATTGGTCAATTCGAATCGCGGGAGATTCAAAGTGGTGCCATTGGCCGCGGCCGCCGCGGCTTGGAAATAAAAAGCCGCAAAGTTTTCCTTTAGCCTCAGTTCGGTTCCCACCTAATAAAAAGAGCTTGAAACACAGTCACCGACTCCTGGCTTCTTTCCACGCAGACATAACACTGGCGACAAGGATGGGATCCTCATCCTGAACCAAAGCACGTGTCTGACAGAAGCCAGCCAACCGACGAGATGGCTAGCATCGCACCACCAACCCCCTTCAACCCCGCTACCGAGGACTGGGAATCTTACACGGACAGATTCCACATGTTCCTCGAATGCAACGATCTGAAAGATGACACGGGACCGAAGAAATGAGCCATCTTCCTAACACACTGCGGGCCTGCAGTGTTTAAGATGGCAAAAGCGCTAGCCAAACCCGCCGATGTGACCGAAATGGATTGGAAGGACCTCGGACCATTGCTCCAAAACCACTACGTTCCAGCTGTGCCCATCCTCATCCAACGGCACGAATTTTATCGGT
Source organism: Hydrophis major (assembly GCA_033807585.1). Taxonomy (NCBI): domain Eukaryota; kingdom Metazoa; phylum Chordata; class Lepidosauria; order Squamata; family Elapidae; genus Hydrophis; species Hydrophis major. Next base: position 27,907,286 of record CM066329.1, read on the forward strand.
GGGACCAGCGGTTGGGCGAGAGTCTCAGAGATTTCGTGGCAGAGCTGGGGTGCCTGGGAGGACTATGCGAGTTCTCCAACATGAACGAGGCCCTTCGGGACCGAATCGTGCTTGGCCTTTGGGACCCCGTTCTCCAAAGTCAGTTAAGGGCTAAGGGCAACATCGCTCTCGCCGACGCCATCTCCGAAGCCACGGCCGCCGAAGCAACCCGACAGTAAGCAGATCGCATGCGGAGACCGAACGCCAGGGACCACACCGCAAACAACAACCCTGCAAGGTCGACCGAGGCCCAACCTGAAACCACCATCCACCAAGGCGAATTCCACTCAACCTTGGACACGTCCGATGAAGAGGAAAACATCCACCGACTACAGGCAGGCCGCGACCAGCGCAGCCGGCAGAGTCGTAAATCGAGGACTGCATGTGCCGGTTGTGGAGGTGACCACCCCAGATCCGAATGCCGGTTCTTTGACTCCGTTTGCCGGCACTGTGACAAGAAGGGCCACATCGCACGCGTTTGCCACCTCAAGAAGACCCACAGCCCCAGGCGATGGGACCCGAGCGAGAGGAGACGAGAGAGCATACCCCCCAGGACCAGAGACCGGCCAACAGACAACCGCTGGGAGTGAAACGGACGAGCCCAACGAAGCAGCGAGGCCAGGCAGAGAGAAGAGACACATCAGATGGTCACCATCGGCCACGCCACAACCACAGACACCAGAAAGGTCTACGTGGAGGTAGGCATCGAAGGCGAACCCTGTAAAATGGAGGTGGACTCTGGGTCCTACCTCTCAATGGTAGCATGGCAAGAAATTAAACGCTTGGTGCCTACGATCCAGAGAAAGCAACTAGAAAACAAGAGACTAATCCTCAAGGACTACCAGGGAAACCGCATCCCTGTAGTCGGAACAGGACAGTTTACAGTGACCTACAAGGGACACGCCGAAAGACCATCGTCGATTGAGACCGACCTAGCCTACTGGGACTTCAATGGTTCGCACCGCTAGGCATCGCAGTCACGGGCATCGACCACATCGCCGAAGCCGACTGGGAGCAGCAACTGGCCCGGCAATTCCAGGAAGTGTTCAACAGCACCCTAGGCAAGTACCGAGGGCCCCCTATATCCTTCAGCCTAGACCCCAACATTCCCCCGAAACACCTAAAACCAAGGCGGGTCCCGTTCGCACTCAAACCGAAGATAGACGAGCAAATTGACAAGCTCGTCAAGCAAGGGGTATTAAAACCCATAGACCACGCCTGGTGGGAGACCCCCATAGTCACCCCGATTAAGCCTGATGGGTCAGTGAGAATCTGCGGGGACTATAAGGCCACCCTAAATGGCGCCTTGCAGCAAAGCACTTACCCCGTCCCAGTAGTGCAGCATCTCCTACACTCACTGGGAAGGGGCAAAGTTTTTGTGAAACTCGACCTGGACCAAGCATACCAGCAACTGCCGGTCAACTAGGAAACTGCCGAGGCTCAAACCATAGTCACCCACTGGGGAGCTTTTAGATGCAACCGCCTCCAATTTGGAGTCAGCGTGGCATCGGGGATTTTCCAGGGCCTCATGGAAAGACTCGTACAGGGCATCAAGGGGGTGATCCCATACTTCGATGATGTACTAGTATCGGCAACCAACCAGGCTGAACTAGAGACTCGCCTAAGGGAGGTGCTAACGAGGTTCAAAGAAACCGGGCTTTAAAGTGAAGAGGGAAAAATGCCAGCTGTACACAGAGCGGGTCGAATTCCTAGGATAGCTCCTAGACCGACACGGCATTCACCCCACCCACAAGAAAATTAAAGCCATCAAGGAAGCCCCCACACCCAAATCAAAAACAGAACTGCAGGCGTTTCTGGGGCTACTAAACTTTTATAATGTCTTCCTGCCCCAAAAGGCGACCGCAGCGGAGCCTTTGCATAGGCTTTTGGACAAGGCGGCTACCTGGATTTGGGGGAAACGCGAGGAAGCCGCCTTCAGAAAAACCAAGGACCTGCTCACTTCGGATGCCATCCTCATCCAGTACAATGAGACCCCACCACTAGCCATCACATGTGATGCACCGCCCTTCAGCATTGGCGCTGTCCCCAGCCACACTCTCCCCGACGGAAAAGAAGCACCCATCGCGTTTTTTTCAAGGACCCTCACCAACCGGAGCGGAACTACAGCCAGCTGGACAAAGAGGCTTTGGCTATCATCGCCGCAGTGAAAAGGTTTCACGAGTACCTCTACGGGAGGACGTTTACCATCATCACCGACCACAAACCACTGCTGGGAATCTTTGCAGGGAACAGGGCCACCCCGAACATTCTGTCTCCCTGAATGACAAGGTGGTCCGAATTCCTGGCTGCCTACAACTACGGACTCACACACAGACCTGGTAAGACTATCTCCCATGCGGACGCCTTAAGCCGCTCACCGTTACCAGAACCTGACACTGACCCAGCACCCACGACGACCACCTTCAGCATAGAGACTCTACCCAACCTACCAATAACCGCGTCAGACATTGCCCGAGAAACTAATAAAGACAAACGTCTGGCGCGGGTTTTGCATTGGGTAGAGAAAGGGTGGCCAGAAAGGGACAACGACGAGTCTGTCAGGACATTCCGGAATCGGCAAATGGAACTCTCGTTACTAAAAGGGTGCATACTATGGGGGGATAGGGTGTTCATCCCGGAAAAACTACAAGGGAAGATTTTGGAACTGCTACACGAGGGGCACCCGGGCATCGTTAGGACAAAAGCCCTGGCCAGAAGTTACGCTTGGTGGCCAGGGATGGACAAACAGATCGAGGCCTGGGTAGCAAGGTGTCAACGATGCCAGGAAACTAGGCCAAGCCCACCCACAGCACCCATCCTAGAGTGGGAAACCCCCAGGGGACTGTGGTCTAGGATCCACATAGATTTCGCCGGGCCCACAAAAGGACACACTTTCCTAATAACCGTAGATGCTTACTCCAACTGGCTGGAGGTAAGCAACATGAGAACAACCACCACGGAGGCCGTGACCAAAGAACTCTGCAAACTTTTTGCAACACACGGCCTCCCAGACGTCCTCGTTTCCGACAACGGGCCCCAATTCACCTCTCTAGAATTCGAAAAATTCCTAGCGGAGAGGGGCATACGACACGCACTGACAGCCCTGGCGCATCCGGCGGCGAATGGTAGGGCAGAACGGATGGTTCAATTCACAAAGAAAACCATCCAGAAAATAGACCACGGGGAGATCCAGGACAAAATAAATAAATTACTTTTCATACAGCACATAACCCCAAACAACACAACAAATAAAAGCCCAGCAGAACTGCTAATGGGGAGGAAAATAAGGTCCCCACTGGATAGATTACACCCCACGTACTACCCAGAGAAACCCCCAGACTCCAACAGCAAACACCGAACCTTCGCACCAGGCGACGCTGTCTACACGAAGAACCTAACCAGAGACCCATTATGGGTACCGGCAATCATAACACAACTAACAGGCCCACACTCGTACCGGCTACAAACAACCGACGGACAAGCATAGAAACGCCACATCGACCAGTTAAGATCGAGGACGACCACACAAGAGACCACCACCAACGCGCAACCAAGCAAAACCAACCCTCGCAACACAAACCAAGAGGGGAGGGAATAACCAGGGAAACAAAACCCAGAAAAAATAAACCAGCCATACTCACCTGAAAGCAGCCAGCACGAAACCTCGCCAAGAAGAGACAGCCAGGCCAGCTCAACCAACCCGGGAAGACTGAGCAGGAGCGGCGAAACCCACACCTCAACCAACCCGGGTAGCCCAGGAGGGAGCTGCGAACCCGGGTAGCCCAGGAGGGAGAGCGGCCCGGCAAGACAGACCAGGCGATTCCCATGATGGAGTCTGGAGAAACAGAGACCCTGACCAAACCGGCCGGGATCCAACCTACGACTGACCTGCGCAGGTCCAGTAGGCAGAGACGGAGCCCCGCCTACCTACAGGACTACGCAACGTAAGGACTGAACCAAGAGGGGAGGGATGTTCTGTCCCCTCATTTGAATTCTTGAGATCCCCGCGCTTTGATTGGCCAAAGCGCGGGGCGCTCTGATTGGCTCGCTGAGAATCTCCTGCGATTGGTCAATTCGAATTGCGGGAGATTCAAAGCGGTGCCATTGGCCGCAGCCGCCGCAGCTTGGAAATAAAAAGCCGCAAAGTTTTCCTTTAGCCTCAGTTTGGTTCCCGCCTAATAAAAAGAGCTTGAAACACAGTCACTGACTCCTGGCTTCTTTCCATGCGGACATAACACAGTGTTTGTGCAACATCTTTTCCAAGTGTGTTTCCTGCAAGGGGCACTTGGGGTTTCCCTTTAAACCATCATTCCCTTCCTGGAGTTCTTCTGGATGCATTTGCTTTCTTCCTAGGATATCACACTGCTGATTCATGTTTGGTTTGTAATTACTACTATTTTGAGATCATTTTCAAAACTATCGAATTTGGAATACCTCATCCTTCTTGCCCCGTGTTTCATTTTTCCCCTTCTATGTGGAAGACTTCGTACTTGTCTTGCTCTTAAATTCCATTCAGGCTTTCTTTAGCCCATCTTGAGAAACCATTAAGATGTGTTTTGAATTTTATATCTGGTTTTAACTTATACATTAAGAAATTAAATTGTATAGCAGGTAACAACGGGCAGTCATTTCTTTTTGGTCAATTTAAATTTAACCCAAAATAGTTTGTCACAGAAGCAACTGCCTGCAAAGGCTCCTGGATTGGGGCTGAAAGGTGAAAGTGAAAACAGTATATTCCATCCCATATTTGGGTAGACCAGGTTGCCCGAATAGACTGGTCTCACCAGAAGAACATGTAATCTCCTCCCACCCCGGTACAGCCAACAAAGCGAGGGTGTCAACTCAAAAATATTTCTCTGGTCTTTTTGAGTTGTCAGAAGAAAGAGAGTGGGGGGAATAATGTATACCTTAAATATTTTCATAGATATTGGTTAGGTGGCCGAAGCTTCTGGCATGCAAGATTATTACTGGAGAGCATGATTGATGATTCTTGGGTATGGGTGTGTCCTATTGGATAATGTACATACAGGGGGTGGGGGAAACCAAGCAGGGGTGGGATTCAACCAGTGTTACTACCAGTGTGGTGATGGTTTTGCATGTGTGTGTGTCCTTTGAAACATGTGCGTCTGATGCGCACTACACACATGTGTGATAAAACCCTCAGTAATGCTGCGCAGAGAGCTGCAAAGCACTATGTGCCAACTCCCAAACAAGTAGGAGAAAGGAGACACTGCCTTTCAGGTTGTTACAAATATTTATAATATACCACATATGAAAGGTTACATAATCCTTTCTGTTTCTCACACATAGGATTTCTAGGGACTTCCATCACAAAAACAATGCCAGGATGACCTAGTATTCCTGACATGAAATCTCAAGCCAAATTAAAATCCCCACTTTGGCTAAGAACATAATATTTTTAACTTTGCAGAATAACAAGTTACAAAAACATGATGTACTTATATAAGTGTTCAGATAACTTTCAAAAAGGTCAAATTAAGAAGAAAGATGAAGTTTCTTTGGTTCTATAATTTCTTAGGTATAATAGGAAAATACATATATTTTTTCCACATATAATATGTCTAATACATGAATTGTCAGTATTATTGACAAATTTTGCTGAACTTTTCTTTTTAATTTTTAGTGGTAAAAGCTATTCTCCCAAACAGGACTATTTACAAATTAGACCACTGCAGTAGAAGAAAGAGGAAAAAGGGATAAGTTGCCATGTTTACTGCTTTTAACATTTCTGGATGTTCCCATTCTAGTTTCAACCCTTTCTGGAGAAGAATGAGTTTCTTAATCTTTCCATATACCAACTGTACTTGGACCAAAATGGAGATTTAGCAGCTAACCTGAAGATTGTGAGCTGGGTGTATTTCCCTAAGAAGTCTGTCATCAAAAAGAAGATGGTGACTTTTGAAAGAAAGAGAATTATTATCAACCAAGATTTTTTGTCATGGCTAAAGTTGCACAACAAGGTGAGAGAAACATTTATGTCTTTTCTCTTTTTTCCAAAGGATTGCGAGCCATTTCATTGGGCTAAGTTTATTCACCATGGCTTATTGTTGCAATGGAGAAGCTAGGAGAAAAATGGTAAAAGACCTTCAAGTGCCAGGAATGATAGCCTCAGGTTGTCCTCTGATTGTAAAAGAAGAAGGCTATTATGTGGATTACTGCCTGAGTTCGTGAAATTGAATTTAAACTAGATGAAGGCCCTTTTGCTTCCAGTGGGCAATAAGCTTTGTGATCAGGATTCATCTTGTTCTTGTTGGGGTGAGAGTCCCATGAAATGGCAATAAAGATATATTGAAGCAACTCAGACCTGACCAGAGTTATCCCTGCCTCTTTTTCACCCAGTGAGAAAGAGCAATAAACCTTCTCCTCTTAGGAAGGAGGTCCAAAGCTGTGAGTTCCCATGGAGTTATAATGATGTTCTGCTGTGTGTGATTGGACACAAAAGGAATTTGTCTTGGTGCAAATTGTCTCAGTGTACATAAAAGAAAAGATACATTCATCAAGAGTCAAGAATCATAAGGTACAATACTTAATGATAGTCACAGCGTACTGTTAGGAATATAAGTCACCAACAGATATTTGGGTTAGAAATATATAAACCAGGATAGACATTTCAGTACTATCTATTTAAGGGAATGCAAGAGCATGCAATTCGGTATGGTTTCTTAAACAGCCATAAGATGGAACCAGAAACCTGGGTTGTTTAACCTTAATCTGAGTCTTGGAGGAGAGTTTGAGTGTGTTTCTGTTTCCTTCTGTTGGAAAGTATTGCCGTTGCTCCATTTCTTCTAATTGACTGATATTACTGGATTTAATGTAAGTCTTATACTGAACTGTTTTTGACACTGGAATTTGATATTTGGATTATCCCTGGATTGAAAAACTGACTGATTTATCTATGAATGATTTTTGCACTGCCTATTTTGGACTTTGCTTCAAGTTTTCTGGAAGTAAAGACCTACATTTACTGTACAGTGTATCTGTGTACTGTGTGTGTATTATTCAAACATTTCTCTCAAATACATCTCCCTGTATGCGCTCAATCTCCTAACGGGGAATTACCTCAACACATACAATAAGAAATCAAATCATACCAGGAAACAGTCAATATTGATCGTAAGGATACAAGTAACAAAGTTACAGTCATACAATCACAAGATGGAGTGGGTGGGTGATAAAGTGTGATGAGACAATTAATGGTAATAGTAGTGCAGACTTTGTAAATAGTTGGACAGTGTTCAGGGAATTATTTATTTAGCAGAGTGATGGTTTTTGGGAAAAAACTGTTGTTATGTCTAATTTTGTTAGTTTTTCCATAAACACAATACACAAACATACAAACACAAAACATAAACAAAACTAAAAGATCTTTTCTGAAGGTTGTCTGTTCCCGGGTTAAAACTCTTCACACAGACACAAATTCAAATATCATATTCAACCCATATCTCCTTCCATATCTTATTATCATTTTCTTTTTTTTTTATATATATATAAAAACCATTTTTATCAGTTTTATAAAAACAATGCACAAAGAATCAAGGCATAGCAGCTTATAAATTCTTTTCTAAGAAAAAATAATACTAAAAACCAATAAGGCATAACATTTCCAGATTATAATATCAATATTTCATATAATATTAACTTCATATCTTGTCCCTACTTCTCCTTTCCATCCAAATTATTTATTAATTAAAATTTTATTGCCTTTTATCAATATACAAAATCCAAAAAAAAAAGCATATATATCCTTCCATATCTTATTACCATTTTCAACAACATTCTTTGTCTGTTCTATTTCCAATTATCCATTCATCTTTTTTTTCTTTTACTATACTTCTCCTGTACACCAATTGGAGTAACATCTATAACTCATTACCCTAACTTAGAAATACTACATATAGCAATCTTTCTTGGGATTCTGTTTAAAAGATTCTAAAATTACATAATAAATTTTATATTCTAAATATACATATAAAAACACACTCTTATATACCCTCCAGAATCCCTCTTTTAATCTAAATTAAATTCACCCATTGTCTCTAAATAAACTTTTTTTCTTTAGGTCTTGCTTCCTCCCATTAAGGCTTCTCCTCCCCCCCTTTCTCTCTTGCTTATTCTTCTCCTTGCCCTTTCTACCCCTTTGCTTTTTCCCTTCACTTTTCTTACTCCTTTTCCTTTGCTTTCTAACCTTGCCTCCATCTTTTCGCTCATTTTTCTCTCTTTTGGTTGTTTTTATAATTCTTAAAATCCCCTTTTTCTTATCCTTTTTCTCCTCCTCTCCGGAAGGGACCCATTGTTCATCAAAGATGGCTTCTTCTTCCTCTTCTTCCTTGTCCCAGTCCTTCTGCTGCGTAATCAACTTTTCAACAGAACATAACGCCATTTCTAAGAATTGAAACAAAGCGCCCAAAGTATCTTCTTTTTTATATTTTTGATATTCAATCTCTAGTTCATCCACAAACGATGCCATTATAAAAAGGGAAACTTTTTCCAAAACAACCACAAGTATTTTTAATCAAAGACAATCAAAAGCAATTTTAAAAAAAAGTTCCAAAAGTTAATACTTTTCTTCCTTCTTCTCTTTCTCTTTCTGGATTAATTTTTAATCAAAGAGGTCCAATTACCATATATCTTCCTTTGGGATCCACAAAGACGTTCTAGACAATCTCCTCCTTTTTCAGCTTCTGCTCCAATTTTTTTTCTCCCTTCCCACTTGCAATGACAATTTTAAATAATCAGGAATCCATACCTCCAGCAAAGATTTTCCAATTTCTTAAATTTTTCAATGTCCAAAAATCCCTTTGTCTCTTAGCTTCAACTTTCAAAGCAATCCACTTTCAATGTCTAATATATCCAAATATTTCTGCTATTTCCGTGGGGTGGGAGAGTAAAAAAAAAAAAAAAAGTTCCCTTTAACAGCTTCTCCGCCGCTTTTCGCTCTTCTTAGGGATACAATGTATCCTCCTGCAATTCAAGCAGCTCAATTCCAGGCAATTTAAAAGTTGTTACTTGACCCGGCTCAGACAGAACTTTCACTCTTCACACTTCCTCCAGCACAGTTCTTACCCGGTTGCTGGCTTCTTCGTGGCGGCCATTGCTGACCGCCGCTCCACCGCCTTGGGAAAAAGGGGTTTTCCCGGAGAAGGGGGGGTCTGTGACACCCCCACCTCCCTATCTGACTCCCCTCTCTCTTCAGCTGTCCCTACAGGGCAGCCATATCCCCCTGACCCATCTGGATCGGGGGTACCTCGACGGCTAGCAAAGCAGGAATCGCGAGCTGTCGCGAATTCCCGCTGCCCCGAAGCCACGCGAAACCGGAAGTCCTCTTCCGAAGTTTTTTGGTCAATTCTAAACAAATGCTTCTTTGCAAATACTTATGGTATCAACTGTTGTGGCAAGAAAGTTTTTCTTGAAATGTAAAAGGACAGAAGGTTAAAGAAATGTTGCTTTGTTGTTTTCTCAATTATGGATCAATGCATGAACTGTCTGGAAGATAAATATCCAAATGAAGACCGAGTTCAATGTATTCCCAAAGCTGTATCCTTCCTATTGTATGAAGAATATCTGGGCATCATCCTGGTCTCCTTTGCCCTATTCTTGTTCCTAACTTCAGCTTTTGTCTCAGTTATATTCTTTCAATACCTAGAAACTCCCATTGTCAAAGCTAACAATCGTGACCTCTCTTTTATCCTCCTGGTCTCCCTCTTGCTTTGCTTCTTGTCTCCTTTTCTCTTCATTGGTCAACCAAGGAAAGTCACCTGTCTTTTCCAGCAGATGGTTTTCAGCATCACTTTCTCAGTTGCCATTTCTTCTCTCTTGGCCAAGACAATCACAGTGGTGCTGGCTTTCCTGGCCACAAAACCAGGAAACTGAGTGAAGAAATGGTTGGGGAAGAGCTTAGCCAATTCCATCATTCTTTCCTGTTCTGCTGTCCAAATTATCTTTTGCTCCATCTGGCTTGGAGCTTCTCCCCCATACCCTGACTTTGACTTTGACTCTCAACCTGGAGAGATCATCCTGCAATGCAACCAAGGCTCCATTGTCATGTTCTACATCACCCTCAGCTACCTGGGCTTCCTAGCCACCATCTGTTTTATAGTGGCTTTCCTGGCCAGGAACCTGCCTGGGGCTTTTAATGAAACCAAGCTTATAACCTTCAGCATGCTGGTCTTCTGCAGTGTCTGGGTGACTTTTGTGCCCACCTACCTAAGCAGCAAAGGGAAATACATGGTGGCTGTGCAGATCTTCTCCATCTTGGCCTCCAGTGCTGGGCTGCTCGGCTGCATCTTCATCCCTAAATGCTACATAATTATTCTGAGGCCAGACCTGAATATGAAGGAGCAGCTTACAAACAGAAGAAAAGAAGAAATGTGAGACAGGAAGATTTTAAGTCTCAGCATTTTCCAACAAGCCACACTGAAAACAGTCCCAGCTGCTGTCAATACCTAAGCAGACTAACAATTTTGGTTGAAGTAATTAAAAGGCTGATGCAAGATTCTGTTCCACATGATATTTGAAACATGATATTTGTGAAATGAGAATCTTGTGCTGATGTCAAAAATATATGTTGGTGGTGCCCTAAAATTTCCATTATTTTAGTTGTATCATCGTTCATCTGTAGTTGATGTACTTTGCAATATTGGACTTAAGATCACATTAGGAGTAGTATAATCTGGATTCAACAACTAGTCAACTAAGTTATTATAAATAAGTTAAAAGAGAGAGCAGCTAATAGAGCATGATAAGATTTTTAGAAAACAATTTCTACAGAATGGGATGATTGAATGTCCCATTAATGTCAAGGAGAAGTGAAATTGGCCCTAAATGCTCAATCACAAGCTGTGGTAATTCATGCATCACCATATTCTGCTTTTGGACAATTCAAGGAATCCAAACAAAAGAGTTCAAACATTGTCATTGGGAAATGAAGATAGGCCCTGGTCTTATCTATGAGACTTATACTTCCTTCTTCACTGTATTATCACTTTCTATCTTTCTAGCATCCAAGAGGTTCTCAGCCTTCCTCAAATCCTTCTTGAACATATCAAAAGAATCTCCATTTGTTCTTGACTGAATGTCTATGCAAATTCCCAATCATCCAGGTCATCGTTATCCCAAAGGTCCTTTTTCAAGAGACAACTTTCTTGTCTTTCTTTGAAGATGTTTCACTTCTCATCCAAGAAGCTTCTTCAGCTCTGGGTGGATGGTGGGGAATGGAAAGATTTATAATTGCAGAGAGCTGGTCATTTGCATTCTTTGATAGAGTCATTGAGGCCACCTGGATACTTTTCTTTGTCATTAGTTTCACTCAAGTAGTACAAATGGGTGTGGCGTCTTCTTGGAACTGTTGAAAGAAAGTATTCAAACAAGAAAACCCAGTTGCCTCTTGTAAAAGTACCTTTGGGATATCTCTGACATGGATTGCTGAGAATTTCCATAGACACCTTCTTGGAACTAGTCAAATACCAATGTACTGGTCCACATCATACAGTTAATGAGGTGCTTTTATGGACAAGATGTTTTCAATCTCCTCCTGTGGGAGTCTGTCCTCTTTCTGTGCAATCTTCTCCAGCCTTCTAATGAAAATTGATGTTTGTATAGGAAAAGGGAAATGCTGCATTTCAACAAATATTTAACAAATTTTAGAAGTGGAAAGGGCACGAGTGCCACTAAATGTTGCTTTTCCAAAGCAGTGCTGAGCTGAAAAAGGGTGAAAATATGATATTAACAATATGGTCCAGCTGGATCTTGACACACTAGAACCCTTGGCCGTATCTAACAAAACAAAATTAAATGCAGACAAAAGTAGAGCCTTACACTTAGGCAAGAAAAACCCAAAGTACACATCGAGACTGGGTGAAACCAGGCTTCATAGCAGTAACTGTGAGAAGGATCTTGGAGTCTCAGTGGACAACCAGCTAAATAGGAACCAGCAGTGTGCAGCAGCAGCCAAAGAGAGCTAATTAACAGAGAGATACAATCAAGATCAAGTGAGGTACTAATACCACTCTATAAAGCTTAAGTAAGGCCACACCTAAAGTACTGCATCCAGTTTTGGTCGCCACATTATAAAAAAGATGTTGAGACTCTAGAAAAAGTATAGGGAAGAGCAACCAGGATGATTAGAGGATTGGAGGCAAAAACATATGATGAACGTTTACAAGAACTGGGCTTGGCAAGTCTAGTAAAGAGGGAAGACATGATAGCAGTCTTCAAATATTTGATGGGTTGCTACAGGGAATAGTAGAATAACAGAGTTGGTAAGGACCTTGGATGTAATCTTGTTCAACCCCCTGCTTGAGCAGGAGATCTGTCTAGGATCGAACTCACAGTCTCTCGATTGTGAGGCAAGAGCTCCACCTCTCGGGCACTGGAGCTGAGGAACAGCTCCATCTCTTTTCTAAAGTGCCTGTAGGCCAGACAAGGAGTAATGGATGGATACCCAACAAGGAGAGATTTAACCTGGAAATAAGGAGAAACTTTCTGACAGTGAGAACAATCAACCAATGGAATAACTTGCCCTCGGAAGTTGTGGAAGCACCATCACTTTAGACTTTCAAGAAGAGATTGGACTTCCATTTGTCAAAAATGGTGTATGGTCTCCCGTTTGGGTGGGGGGTTGGACTAGATGACCTACAAGGTCCCTTCCAACTTTGATTATCTCTTATCTGTTATATGCAATAGTATGAGCTGCTTTATTGTAGACCAGCAAGCAAAGTAAAATTATGATAAAATGGAAGTTGCTATGAAGAAGCAAGTTTTTTCTGCTCTTGGAGAGAAAAACCTGGGCACAAGAAGCATCAGTTTTTCTAATAATTCAGCTCATAAATTGCATTTCTTCTTTCTGACCTCCAGAGCATGGGAGGTAGGGTATGAAACATTGTGCACAAAGCTGTGGATTTTTAAGGGAGAAACATGGTGCCAATTTGAGAAGAGATATCAATCTTAGTCCCTTCAAGGAGAAACATCCTTCAGCTTTCCACAACTGTAGGTAGGAACATAAGCCTCCCCATCCGAGAGCTGGTCCAGCAGAGCACCCGAAGTCATTGTGGGGTTCAAATAATTGTCATAAAAATTATAACTCAGGTCAGATGGACATTGGAAAGGAGTGGAGATCATGGTTGAACTCTTGAATGTGTCAACTAAAAAGATACTCCATTGGTTTTTTAAGCTGCTAGCAGAAAGGGGAGCAGGGAAAACAATGCATTCTTCAAGTTCCTAGATAATCACCCTGGCGGCCCAAAATTGTTGGAGCGCAAGAATATTATCATTGATTACTGGTATCCTGGGAATTACAGTTTAACAGCACGTGAATACTACAGAATACTAATTCCTCTTATATTACTTTGTTGTGGTGTTTTATTCAAACTACAAGATTAAAATGATCATATAAGAATTGGAGTAACAAAAGTATACTTTTCTTTTAAAGGCTGAATTGTTACAGAGGTGGGTATCCTGTTCGTGGAACTCTTTGCTAAGTGCAACATTCCTAGCATTCCTAAAGCTACTTTTTAGATCTTCGACTCTACTTTTAAGCAGAGAGGAACCTTGCTTAGCCCCGAAACAGTGTCAACTCAAGCTAGCCGACGGCAGGAACATAGATATCTAACTGAATCTGTAATTCTGTGAGCAACTCAATCTGCCTGCCTGCTTTGCCTGCTTTTGGGTAAAAGTTGCTCTTTTTTCATAAAAATAATCAATATTTATATAAATATTTATATTATTTACATACAAACCATGCCCAGCCAGTCAAATGGCCACTTTCCTGGACCTCACCTTGCCCTCCCTGTAGCTCCTCGTAGTGACCTGCTCCTCACCTTGCCCTCCATACAGCTCCTCATAGCTACTGGGCTTCGCCCTCCCCTCCCCAGGCCTTGGAAACCGGGGAAAAACACTTGCTAAGAAACTGGCCACTAAGCGAGGTCCTGCCCATTAAGGGAGGACCACTTAAATTTGGTTTGCCATTCACATGGCCACCTGCCCTGCCCACCCCAGTCACATGAACACCTAGCCACACCCAGTCATCAAGCCATTGCTACCCCAGTCACATGACCACATGGCCAAACCCACAAATTAGGCCACGCCCACAGAACCAGTTGTTAAGAAATTTGAAACCCATGCCTGGAATGTCATTAACCTGGAATATCACCAAACTCCATAGCTCTGGATGGATGAACATTCCCAATGGTCTTCGGAGTAACTTCTACATTGAAAAAAAACAAAAGTCATCTGGGTGTTGAACTATCTTCATCCAGCATCACTTTCTGGACAAGACCCGACAGGAAGGCCCACAACCATGACAGAAAAGTGCCCCCAGGGATGGAGCTTTGATTTTCTTTTTTCCAGCTACTCTTCTGGAAATGGAGCTCTGGAGAAGTTTGGACTCCCCAGAGGAGAAGTTGCTTCTCTGTGTAATTTTCAACATTCTGACCTCTTCGATCACATCTGCTTGTTCTCCAGTGATTGTCCCTGAGGTAAACATCAGATAGAATCAACATCTTGCATCAGAAAAGGATATATGCCTCAATCATACACATTATGGCACAAGTTTGGGGACAGGTAGGGACTCTGCTATTGAATGTACTTTCTATCTTTTCCAGGTGAAGCTTGGTTTGTCTCTGTCTGATTCATGAAAGCTTGTAACATTTCCAAATTGGGAAGGTGTTTCGAATTCATCTAACTCTACTTCTTGTTCTTCCTTAGAAACAGGAAAGGGATTGATTCAGACCTATGAATTATGGCTCTTCTGCTTCTATTTCTGTTCCTTCTATCCAAGCCAGTTTCTGGGAGGCTTGGAATGAAGTGCCCATTGAGTTTGAAGCTCCCGCGTAGTGAAAAACAATGGAGCTATTACAGGTCAGGAGACCATCTCATTAGTATAATCACCACTAGAACAAACATAGTGCGTACAACAACGATGCCTTTCAACGAGGCTCCTTATTGTCAGTTTGACATGTAAGTCATTCAGGGTGGTGATGTAACACTAATCCTCTATTTGCTCTTCTAACATTCTCATTCTTTTCTTCTTATTTCACTTATTGCCTATATCATAGGAGGGGTCTAATTTCTTGAACTGTTTTGATTTCCATTGTTGCTCTCTTTTGACTTATTTTGTAAAAAAAGCTCAAATCCAGAAATGGGGCAGGAAAAAAATATATTTAAAAAGTCAGATTCCTTCCTGGTCTTCTCATGAGTTATTGTAATTGCAGTTTAAAATAGTTAGTCGATGAGGTGTAGTTGCCTCTGCCTAGCCCATTTATATATGTTTACAACTACTCTTTCCTGGTTAATACCTGATCCTTGAAGGAACAGAGAGTGACTTGATTTTAGAACTACTTTTCATTTATGAAACAACCTCTTCCTATAACAATGATTGTATTTTAATGACTGAATGATTTTGAATCCTGGTTACTTGGCAATTGAAAATTAGTGCTGTTACAAACAGCAATAGCACTTAGATTTATATACTGCTTTACAGTGCTTTCCAGCCCTCTCTAAGCAATTCACAGAGTCAGCATATTGCTCCCAGCAATTTGGTTCCTCATTTTACCTCCCTTGGAAGGATGGAAGGCTGAGTCAGCCTTGAGTCCGATGAGATTGGAACTGCCAAATTGCAGGCAGGCAGAAACCAGCAAAAGTGGCCTGGAGTACTGCACTCTAACCACTGCACCACCAAGGCTCATATAACGGTTTATTTGTGATTCTTAAGCTCAGTGGAAAACTGTCTCCAGCTGATCTTCCCCATACTTATTAAAAAGAAAAGGTGTTGGGAAACTATCATTTGACTCTTGAATTGGATAAATATTGGCCTAAGCATAAGAAGCAGAGTTGGTATTTAGGCAGTTTGGACCAGTTCTCTTGTACCAATAGTGGAGATTTTTACTAGTTTGGAGAACTGGCAAATACCACCTCTGACTAGCCTCACCCACCTGCCCGCACCATTAGCTCTCCTATATTCCCTTGTTTTTGGCTTAGCTGACTCACCGGTGTTCCAAAAGGAGTAGTTCTTTGAGCCCTGAAAGAGCGTGCAAAGCACTTGTTAGGCGTGCACACGTATGCATAGAACTACTCATAGATCTGGAAGGAAAAAATTTGGAAACCCAACACTGATCAAAAGACAAAGAGAAATAACATTGAAATTTTGGTATTTTGCTTTTGATCGTAATGATGATGATGATAACATAAACATTTTTATGTTAGTTTACCTATTGAAAAGTTTAGAATACTACGATACGTTTTTAAAATTCAATTAGTCAACAAGACTCCTGGGCTTCTGAAAAATCTCACACTTGGCTACAACATCCATGATAATTATTTGGACCGACTTCTGGCTTCAGATGCCTTGCTAGATATGTTCTGAATGGGAGAAGCCAATGTTCCCAACTACAGTTGTGGAAGGAAGGACCACCTTTTGGCTCTTGTTGATTCAGCTAACGATGACATCTCCATCCAGATGTCAACATTAGTAGGCACCTACAAAGTCCCTCAGGTTTGTGTGCATGTGTTTTACTACAGTTAATTTGAATGGGGTGGTAAGCCGGTTTGTGATAGATTCATCCATATCTTCAATTTGAAATTGAAGAACTGCTTTTCAATGTGTCCATTCTGGGTGAAATGTTTAGGAATTGGGATCTACAGTGTTTAAGAGGCAAAGATCAAAACACAATATCCTCTCATGACATCCTCATCATTGCTTTGGGTCTTCTGTTTCATGCTTGGGAAGGTCAGGACAGACTCTATGTTCAAACAAAGGGTCTTCTTTAAAAAGGAAGGTATAGCAGAGATGGCAATCATCCATTGAATATAATGTTAACAAAAATAATGATATTTTCAATGGTAAACATTTTAGCCCACATGCTCATTAATTTTTAATCTTAAAATTCTTCATAAATGGCTTGAAGGGCAATAAAGACCCTTGAGAAGATTTTTCTTCCAGATAAAATATTCAAAAAACTATCCCTAATAGTGGTGTGTTCTCTATTGCCAGGTTCATCTACACATACCAATACATAATTCCAATACATATTAAAAAAGAATAAAACATAATTTATAGGTCTCCTGGCTATTAGACATTCTGGTTAAAATACTGTATATGCTAGGATCCTCTTGATTAGAGCTGAGAGCGGAGAGATGAACCAATTATTTCTTGTTGAAGAACAGGAAGACTTTAGACAGAGTTTTGGTTGACCGAGAGCAGTTAGTGTGTAGTCCTCAAAGAAATTAAATTACACCAAAGGAAGCATGCAATGTGGTACTCAAGACTCTGTCTTAGGCCCATGCCAAATTATTGTATTACATTTATGGAATGCAATAAAATTCCCAAAATTCTGTCTTTTGGATGAGACAAAATTTCAGTTAAAGACCTCTTGAATTACACAACTGACAGAATGTGTTAGTGTCATGCCCCTGTCGGAATCTGATGGGGAGGGGCATGGGAGTTTGGCTCCATTGGCTGTGGAAGAAACTTTGGAAGGGCACAGTCCAGCTGGGCAGAGCAGGGAAGAGGTAGAGCAAGAGAGAGGGTATTCGGAGAAAGACCCAGGCCCACCTCTTTTACATCCTATTGCACACAGGGAGGAATGGAGAAGTAACATGAGTGGCATGGCTTACGGGGGAGGAAAGGACCCTGATTTCCCTCATTAGCTGCAGTTGGGAACACAGTGTTTAAAAAAGGAAGCTTCACACAGCAACTTGTTGGAGCAAATTGTGAATTATCTGGTATCGTCGAGGCTTATCTGTGTTCCTGTCATCTTCCAAACCGTGGTTGCTTTCAAGTCTGCAATTCCTTCTCCTGGCCTGTCAAGTCAATTACTGCAGCGTGGTTTGTTTGGATTTTTAGTTACAGTTTGTATGTACTTTGTTTTCGGAATGAATTTCCTCCACTTAAAGACTGTTCCTGGGAGAGTTTTTCTGCAGCTAAAGGTAACCTGGACATTGGGGGCTAAGTTGGAAATAATAAAGGGACTCTTCTTGCTTATTTGAATGTGTTGCCTTTGTGCCACTCCTGGGTCATCACAATTAGGATATGTGGTAAATAAATAGATTAATATTTGAATGTGGATTGTATAAGAAAGATATTGACCTCTTTCTTACACAAAGAAGGACTAGGGGAGACATAATTGTGGTCTTCCAGTATCAAAGGGGTTGCCACAAAGAAGACGGAGTTGACTTATTTTCCAAAGCACCTGAAAGCAGGACAAGAAGCAACAGATGGAAATTAATCAAGGAGAGAAGTAACATGGAATTAAGGAGAAATTTCCTAACAGTTAGAATCATTAATCAGTGGAACAACTTGCCTCCAGATGTTATGAATGCTCCAATGTAAGAAGTTTGTAAGATGTATGACAAAAGTACAATCATTTGCCTGAAATGGTAAAGGGTTTCCTGCCAGAGCAGGAAATTGGATTAGACCTCTAAGATCCCTTTCAACTTTGGTATTCTGTAATCTTCGATCACAGATTGAGGAAATAACCTGTTTGGATTCTTGATTAAAACAACGTATTTCCTATGATTAAAATTAATATATTATATATGGATCTTTGGTTATTCGGGTTTTCTCCTGCATAAAATTGGAAGTATCTAGGCAATGTTTCGATGAAGTCTCATTCATCATCTTCAGGCTTGTGTCTTCTGTGCTTCTCAGAGTAATGAGATCTTGCAGCTGCTTCTTCCTTTTTACTGCTAGTGGGTGTGTGACTTGATTGGGTGGGGGCTTGGCTGTGTTCCGATTGGGTTTGTGTGTGTCTTCTGATTGGTTGGGGGTGTGTTCTGTTCAGGTGGGGGCTTGGTTTTGCTAAGGTTAGTGTAAGTTGCTGGGGGATTTGAGCTGGTGAGCTGTGATCTTGCTGTTTGGCTTCGAGTTCGTGGTCGTGCTGCATCTTCATGGTGGGGGTCAGTTCGCTTCATGTATGGCTCAGAGGGGTTTGAAGTGGGTAGTGATACAGCTGCAGTGCGTCTTCTGGTCTGTGGTCGTGTCTCATTTTCTGTGTGGGTGTGAGTCTGCTTTCTACGTGGAAGTGTGGTGGTGGCATCTTGTGTGGCTCTCAGGGGTGTGGGTCTGGTGTCACTCTTCATGTTAGGTACTTGTCTGTTCATGAGGGCGGGTTTCCAAATGGCTGGTAGACGGGAGGTATCATCTCGTTTATTCATGCTGTGTGGGTGTTTTTCTATCTCTATGGCTTCTCTGATTATTCTGCTGCTAAAGTGTTCAGTTTTGACGATAGTTCTGGTATTTTTAAAGTCAATCTCATGTCCTGTGGCTTTGAGGTGTTGGACCAGGTAAGAGGTCGGTTCTTCCTTTTTGATTGAGTTCTTATGTTCTTCAATGCGTGCACTTATTCTTCTGTTAGTTTGTCCAATGTATGTGGTGGGGCAAGCAGTGCAAGGGATTTCATATACTCCTTGATTTTCTAACTCGATTCCTTAGGGTTTTGTAGGATGGTGGATATCTTTCTGTTTGTGCAGAATGCTGTCTTAATGTTGTGTTTTTGGAGGATCTTGCTGATTTTGTCCGTAGTGCCTTTTATACATGGGAGGAGGGCTTTGCCATTCTCTTGTTCTCTGTCTTGGATTTTGGTTGGGGTTTCTTTTTGGATTAGGTGGGTGATCTTCTTTCTTTGCAATCCATTGGCTGTCAGCACGCTGGTGAGAGTGTGTATTTCAGTCTCTAGGTGTTGTTCGTCAGCTAAGCATTTTGTTCTGGAGTTGAGTGTCTCGGCTACAGAATTGATCTGTGCTGGGTGGTGGTGTGAGAGTGCGTGTACATAGCGGTTTGTATGTTTTCTTCTGGTAGATGGTGTGTTCTAGGGAGCAATTGGATTTTTTGTATACCAAGACATCTAGGAAGGGAAGTTAGTTATTAGCTTCTGTTTCCATGGTGAATTGTATTTTGGGGTGTAGGCTGTTGAGGTGTGTGAGGAAGTTGTTCAGTTTTTCTTTCCTGTGTGGCCAGATTATGAAGGTGTCATCTACGTATCTGAGCCAGAGTTTGGGTTTGTGATCATATTTTTCTAGAGCTTGTGTTTCAAAGTTTTCCATGTAGAGGTTAGCGATGACAGGTGAGAGGGGTGATCCCATGGGTGCCCCTTCTATTTGTTTGCATTTTTGTCCATTGTATGTGAAGTATGTATTGGATAGGCAGTGGTTGGTCAGTGGTTGGTCAGTGACCTACTAGTGAGCTTCGATGTCATATCCCTCTTCACCCAAGTGCCAATAAAAGAAACCTTGACAGCCATCCAAAACAAATACAACCCCCCCCCCCAAGCACATTCTAGATATTTTGGGGGTTTTTTTCTTTCTATTTTTCATTTTTTATGGGGGACTACTTTGTAATTCTATTAGGGTCTAGAAGAACCTGAAGATCTTTTCTTCTTCCTTTTTTCCTTTTTCTTCTTTGGTTTTGGGCCTTTTACTATTGGATTTTTCCATTTTGGATTATAATTGGCTATTCTACCAGTTGGATTAAAAGTTAAAAAGAATTTGAAGATTTGGAAGCATTAAAATGAACAGGAAACCAATATCATCTGGCATTTCTACTTCTACCTCTGCATTCCCACCAGCTGGAGGACAACATTTAATTCAGACAATGTTGAAGCAAGATAAAGAATAAGAAAAAGTACCTTTACACATGATTATGGAAGGAATTCAAGATCTCAAGATAAAATCAGACACCATTGAACAAAGAATAGAGAACATTGAACAAAGAACAAAGAACGGAGGAGACTGATGAAAAAAGTGGAAAGTATTAAACAAATGATGGTGAAGTATGAGGAGAGATTCCAAAAAATTGAGAAAGAAGGTAAACAAAGAGAAGAGAAGATTGGAAATATTGACAGTAGATTAACAGTGGTTGAACAAGAAAAAAGTGGGGTGTTGAGGTGGGAGATGGAAAGGTCAGAATTTTATCTCAGATTTCAAAATATAGAAGAAGAAAAAGGAGAAAATTTGGCTGCGATAATGATAGAAATTTTGGCAGATGCTTTGGAAATTACAGAGGAAAAGATGATGGATGGAGTAGATGAGGTATATCGAGTGTATACAAGATATGCGATGAGAAATAAATCACCAAAGGAAGTCCATATTAGATTTACCAAAAAATCCATTAAAACACAAATACTACAAGTGGTAAGAGAGAAAACATTGAAATACAAAGACAAAGAGATTGTGGTTTTAAAACAAATACCCAGAAGAGTGAGAGAGATGAGAAGAGAATATCGCTTTCTGACCAAAATGCTACTGGAAAACGAAGTGAATTATAGATGGCTGATTCCAGAAGAATTAATGTTTATGTGGCAAAAGCAGAGACATAGAATTGATTCAACTGAGAAAGCAGAACTTTTCTATGCAGAATTTTTTGGAAGAAGAGAAGAGGAGGCAGAGAAGGAGGTCTCATTAATTGAGTTTCAAGAGGAACAACCGGAGACTGAAAAAGAGAAAGGAGTAGTAGGTGGACAGGTGGATAGTAAAGAACAGCGTGAAGTGAGATCCACAAGAGCTGTTAGACCTAAATATAAAGCATAATCATGGAAGAAAAAAAACTGATTACAATGAATATAAATGGACTCAATTCAGCTGTTAAAAGAAGGAAAACTTTTCATAAATTGGAGAAATTAAAATTCGATATAATTTGGCTACAAGAAGTTCATATTAAAAAATAATATGAACAATTGTTAGTATAGCCAAAATTAGGGAAAATATTTACTTCTTTGACTCAATGTAAGAAAAGAGGAGTGGTTCTATACATTAAAGAGGCTATCCCAGCAAAACTGATCTACACGGATGAAGACGGAAGAGTATTAATGGTGGAAATAATGGACAATAATATAAAAATACTCTTGATTGCAATTTATGCTCTGAATGATAAACAAGAAGAGTTTTATAAAAAGCTACAAATGAAAATAATTGGACTGGACTATGTTAATATAATTATGATGGGAGACTTTAATGGAATTGTGGACAATAAACTGAACTATATAGCAACAACAACAAAGCAAAATAGAAAGACTCTGCCTAAATCTTTTTTTAAAATGACAGATGAATTAACTTTAAAAGATATTTGGAGAGAAAGAAATGTTAAAGCTAAACAATATACTTTTTATTCAAATAGACATTTATCATGGTCCAGATTAGATATGATTTGAATCTCAACAGAATTAATATCCAATATTCAAGAAACAAATATCGAAATAAGTACTTGGGCAGATCATAGCGCAATGACAATTAAATGGAAAGGACAAAAAAAAAGATCGAGATGGACATTAAATAATACTACCTTAACGGAAAAAGATTTTATACAACGGATGGAGAAGGAACTGGCTTTTTTCTTTAGAGAAAATAAAAAAGAAGATATTTCAATGCAAAATGTTTGGGATACAATGAAGGCATATGCTAGAGGTTTGATAATAGATGATACAAGAAAAAAGAATATTAGGAAATGGCAAGCTTCTAAGGCCTTGGAAGATGAGTATAAAAGACTTGAAAAAGAATTATAGAAAATGCCACAGAAAAAAGATATTATATTGAAGCTGGATGTAATTAAACATAAAATGGAATTAATAGAGAAAGAAGAACTGGCACAGAAAATTAGAAATTCTAAACAGAATTACTTTGAAGATGCAAATAAACCAGGTAGATGGCTAGCATATAAATTGAGAAAGGAGAAAGAATCAAGAAAAATATTGAAGCTAATAGATGATCAAGGCCAAGTTTGTTATGGTAATAAGGAGAAAAAGGAAATTATTCGAGATTTTTATGGGCAACTATATAAAGGAGAGAATATTGATGAGGAAAAAGTCAAACAGTATTTACAGAATGCTAACTTACCAAAGATACTTAAGAGACTGAAGAAATGCTAGAAAGCAATATAACAATGATGGAATTAAATGAAGCACTTAGAAACAAAATAATGGGAAAGCGCTGGGTCCAGATGGGCTTCCGGCAGAATTCTATAAAACATTTCAAGAATCATTGAGCATTCCACTGTTAGAAGTTATGAATGAAGTTATGTTAAAGAAGAAGATACCCAAAACATGATCAGAGGCTTATAACACACTTATTCCAAAAGAAGAGACTGACCCACTGCAAATTAAGAACTATAGATCTATTTCCTTATTGAATGCAGACTATAAAATCTTTGCTTCAATCTTAGCAGAAAGACTTAAAAATTATTTAAATAATTTTATTCACCCAGATCAACATGGATTTCTGCCAAAGAGTCAAATCAGAGACAATATGAGAGTAATCTTGGATACTTTGGAATACTATGAGGCTCATCCTCAAAAGCAAATGGCTTTAATATTCCTAGATGCTCAAAAGGCAATTGATAACGTGAACTGGAGATTTATGTTATTACTATTGGAACAGATGGGTTTTGCCAGAAAATTTATTCAAGCAATAGAAGCCATATACAATAAACAGACAGCAAAGGTAAGGATGGAGGGAGAACTTACAGATTTTATTAATATAAGAAAAGGCACAAGACAAGGGTGTTCCCTATCTCCTTTTCTATTTGTGTTGACTTTGGAAGTGTTCAATAGAAATATTAGGGATGATAAAAGCATAAAAGGAATGAAAATTAAAAAGGAAGAATTCAAACTACAAGCTTTTGCTGATGACTTAGCTTTTATTCTGGAAGACCCGCTAGAAACAGCTCCAAAGTTATTGGAAAAGATAGAGACATATGGTGAGATGGCTGGTTTGAAAATAAATAAAGATAAAACAAAGATTTTGACAAAGAACATGTTACTGAGACAAAGAGAAGAACTGGCAGACCTTTTGAAAATCCAAATTACAAATAAGGTTAAGTATCTGGGGATATATTTGAGAGCAAGATGTAGCACATTAAAAGAGAATAATTATATTAAACTCAAACAACGCAGCTGCCTCTTGAAAAAGTACCTTTGGGATAACTCTGACATGGATGGCTGAGAATCTCCATAGACACTTTCTTGGAACTAGTCAAATACCCACGTCCTGGTCCACATCATACAGTTAATGAGGTGGTTTTATGGCCAAGATGCTTTCAATCTTCTCCTGTGGGAGAGTCTGTCATCTTTCTGTGCAATCTTCTCCAGCCTTCTAATGAAAATTGATGTTTGAATAGGAAAAGAGAAATGCTGTATTTCAACAAATATTTAACAAATTTTAGAAGTGGAAAGGGCACGAGTGCCACTAAATGTTGCTTTTCCAAAGCAGTGCTGAGCTGAAAAAGAGTGAAAAGATGATATTAACAATATGGTCCAGCTGGATCTTGACACACTAGAACCCTGGGCCGTATTTAACAAAACAAAATTCAATGTAGACAAAAGTAGAGCCTTACACTAAGGCAAGAAAAACCCAAAGTACACATGGAGACTGGGTGAAACCAGGCTCTATAGGAGTAACTGTGAAAGGGATCTTGGAGTCTTAGTGGACAACCAGCTAAATAAGAGCCAGCAGTGTGCAGCAGCAACCAAAGAGAGCTAATTAACAGAGAGATACAATCCAGATCAAGTGAGGTACTAATACCACTCTATAAAGCTTTAGTAAGACCACACCTAGAGTACTGTATCCAGTTTTGGTCGCCACATTTTAAAAAAGATGTTGAGACTCTAGAAAAAGTACAGAGAAGAACAACCAGGATGATTAGAGGATTGGAGGTGAAAACATACGATGAACGTTTACCGGAACTGGGCTTGGCAAGTCGAGTAAAGAGGGAAGACATGATAGCAGTCTTCCAATATTTGACGGGCTGCTACAGGGAACAGTAGAATAACAGATTTGGTAGGGACCTTGGATGTAATCTTGTCCAACCCCCTGCTTGAGCAGAAGTTCTACCTAGGATCGAAATCATAGCTTCTCGATTGTGAGGTGAGAGCTCCAACTCTAGGCCACCGGAGCTGAGGAACGGGTCCATCTATTTTCTAAAGTGCCTGTAGGCCAGACAAGGAATAATTGATGGATACTGAACAAGGAGAGATTTAACCTGGAAATAAGGAGAAACTTTCTGACAGTGAGAACAATCAATCAATGGAACAACTTGCCTTCGGAAATTGTGGGAGCACCATCACTTGAGATTTTCAAGAAGAGATTGGACTTCCATTTTTCAGAAATGGTGTATGGTCTCCCGTTTGGGTGGGGGGTTGGACTAGATGACCTCCCTTACAACTTTGATTGTCTGTTATCTGTTATATGCAACAGTGTGAGCTGCTTTATTGTAGACCAAGAAGAAAAGTAAAATTATTATAAAATGGGAGTTGCTATGAAGAAGCAAGTTTTTTCTGCTCTTGGAGAGAGAAACCTGGGCACAGGAAGTATCAGTTTTTCTAATAATTCAGCTCATTCATTGCACTTCTTCTTTCTGACCTCCAGAGCATGGGAAGTAGGCTATAAAACATTGTGCGCAAAGCTGTGGATTTTTAAGTGGGCAATATGGTGCCAATTTGAGAAGAAATATCAATCTTAGTTCCTTCAAGGAGAAACATCCTTCAGCTTTCCACAACTGTAGGTAGGAACATTAGCCTCCCCATCCGAGAGCTAGTCCAGCAGAGCACCCGAAGTCATTGTGGGGTTCAAATAATTGTCATAAAAATTATAACTCGGGTCAAATAGACATTGGAAAGGAGTGGAGATCGTGGTTGAACTCTTGAATGTGTCAACTAAAAAGATATTCCATTGGTTTTTTTAGCTGCTAGCAGAAAGGGGAGCAGGGAAAACAATGCATTCCTCAAGTTCCTAGATAATCACCCTGGCGGCCCAAAATTGTTGGAGCGCAAGAATATTATCATTGATTACTCTTGGCTATGTATGTGTCCTATGGGAGAATATACATCCAGGAAGTGTGGAGAAGACCTGGGTCAAGGGGGAAATGAATGATGTATTTTAGTGTCAGCTGCATCCAGCAAATGCCAACATGGGCACTTCTCATAAATAAATTTTCTTTTCTCTGAGCGATGTGGCTAAAGACTTTTGATTTGAATGAGGGTGGATGACAATTTGGAGAGAGAAAACTTTCCAAGAATAGATGGAAACTCTGCTAGTTAAAAATAATATAAACTAAATTAGAACTTAGAAAACCAAAATTTAAGAGAGAAATATTAGAAAAAAAAATTAGAAAAAAAATTAGTCTCATTCAACATCTTCAGGCTTGTGTCTTCTGTGCTTCTCAGAGTAATGTGAGCTTGCAGCTGCTTCTTCCTTTTAACTGCTAATGGGTGTGTGACTTGATTGGGTGGGGGTTTGGCTGTGTTCTGATTGATAGAGAGGTTGGCTGTGTTCTGATTGGCTGGGGGTGTGTTCTGTTCAGGTGGGGGCTTGGTTGTGCTCAGGTTAATTTTAGTTGCTGGGGGATTTGATCTGGTGAGCTGTGATCTTGCTGTTTGGCTTCGAGTTCGTGGTCGTGCTGCAACTTCATGGTGGGGGTAGGTTCACTTTATGTATGGCTAAGAGGGGTTTGAAGTGGGTAGTGATGCAGCTGCAGTGCAGCTTCTGGTCTATGGTTGTGTCTCATCTTCTGTGTGGGTGTGAGTTTTTTTTTCTATGTGGAAGTGTGGTGGGAGCATCTTGTGTGGCCCTCATGGGTGTTGGTCCGGTGTCATTCTTCATGTTAGGTACTCGTTTGTTAATGAGGGCGGGTTTCCAAATGGCTGGTAGGCGGAAGGTATCATCTCGTTTATTCATGCTGTGTGGGCGTTTTTCTATCTCTATGGCTTCTCTGATTATTCTGTTGTTGAAGTTTTCGGTTTTGGCGATAATTCTGCTATTTTTAAAGTTAATCTCATGTCCTGGGCCTTTGAGGTGTTGGACCAGAGAAGAGATTGGTTCTTCTTTTTTGATTGAGTTCTTATGTTCTTCATTGTGTGCTCTTATTCTTCTGTTAGTTTGTCTGATGTATGTGGTGGGACAGGCTGTGCAAGGCATTTTGTATACTCCTTGGTTTTCTAACTCAATTTTGTCTTTAGGGTTTCTTAGGATGGTGGATATTTTTCTGTTGTGCAGAATGTGGTTTTAATGTTGTGTTTTTGGGGGATCTTGCTGATTATGTCTGTAGTGGCTTTTATA
The DNA here is from genome assembly GCA_033807585.1 of Hydrophis major. NCBI lineage: Eukaryota > Metazoa > Chordata > Lepidosauria > Squamata > Elapidae > Hydrophis > Hydrophis major. The sequence goes on from CM066329.1 coordinate 27,934,379, forward strand.
TGTGGGAGGAGGGCTTTGCCATTCTCTTGTTCTCTGTCTTGGATTTTGGTTGGGGTTTCTTTTTGGATTAGGTGGGTAATCTCCTTTCTTTGGAATCCATTGGCTGTTAGTACATTAGTGAGAGTGTGTAGTTCGGTTTTTAGGTGTTGTTCGTTGGCTAAGCATTTTGTTCTGGAGATGAATGTCTCAGCTATGGAATTGATCTGTGCTCGGTGGTGGTGTGAGAGTGCATGTAGATAGTGGTTTGTATGTGTTTTCTTCTGGTAGATGGTGTGTCCTAGGGAGCCATTGGATTTTTTGTATACTAAGACATCTAGGAAGGGAAGTTGATTGTTAGCTTCTGTTTCCATGGTGAATTGTATTTTGGGGTGTAGGCTATTGAGGTGTGTGAGGAAGTTCTTCAGCTTTTCTTTCCCATGTGGCCAGATTGTGAAGGTGTCATCCATGTATCTGAGACAGAGTTTGGGTTTGTGATCATAGTTTTCTAGAGCTTGTGTTTCAAAGTGTTCCATGTAGAGGTTTGCGATGACAGGTGAGAGGAGTGATCCCATGGGTGCTCCTTCTATTTGTTTGTATTTTTGTCCTTTGTAGGTGAAGTATGTATTGGATAGGCAGTGGTTGGTCAGATCTAGGTTGTGCTTGGGGGGGTTGTATTTGTTTTGGATGGCTGTCAAGGCTTCTTTTATTGGCACTTGGGTGAAGAGGGATATGACATCGAAGCTCACCAGTAGGTCACTGGGTTGTAAGTTTTGTTTCTTTAAACAACCACCCGGTTAAGTTTAGTCATCTAGATGCAAAAACCAAAAATCACCAAATAATCCAAAAAATCCAAGGCTGTTTCTACTTGCTTCTTTTTTCCACTTTCTCTTCCTGGGGTTCTGTTATTTTGTTACCAAATTTCAATTAAAATGTATCTTTGAGGAATCTTGTTAAAATTTCACTGTAAGTTCCTTTTAATTACAATTCAATTCCTTAATTCCAGGCAGTCTCCTCCATTTTTCCAGATCCTGCCCTTTTATTCTTTTTTCTTCTTCTTTTCTGCTTTAAAAACTTTTAAATGTCCAGAAATCTTTATTATCCCTTTGACTTTATTATCCCTTTGACTTTTATTTTCAGCTTAGATGCCTATTAATGTCAAAATGGATTTTTTTCCAATTTCTTGCTTAAGTGTCTTAGCAATCAGTATAAGGAAGGGAAGAAAAAAAAACTAATCCTTTCCCTTCTCTCTCTCCTTCACAGCTTCAAAAATCTTCTTTGGGAACAATGTTGTTAAGTTTAAATTCCAGAGTACCTTATTTGTTGCTTTTGCTGTTTGACCCGGTAAACCAAAATTTTCTCTTCTTATCTTCGTCCTGCACATTCTTTTCCAGTTGAGTTCTTCTTTGTGGTGGCCATTTCTGACCACCGCTATAACCGCTTTCGGGAAAGGGAATAATGGCCAGCTGGGGAGGAGAGATGCGGCTCTCCTCCACCCTGCAGGCAGTCTCCCCCCTCTTCACCACTTCTATGGAGTGGCTTAGCCCCAAAACCAGCTGGCTCAGGGTGCTCCAGTGGCGAGAACGGATCAAAGCCTCAGAGAGATGAGGTTTTGGTCTGTCGCCAAAGAAGCTCAAACCAGAAGTCTTTCATAGATGTTCTGCATATCTGCATATATATATATTTATATTTTACTGTTGTTTTGCACTTCTGGTTGGATGCTAACTGCATTTTGTTGCCTGTATCCATGGCAATGACAATAAAGTTGAATCTAATCTAATCCAATCTATTTCAGACAAATGATTATCCAATCTCTTTTTTAAAACTTCCAGTGTTGGAGTTTTCACAGCTTCTGGAATCAAGTTGTTCCACCAATTCCCACAACACTGTCAAACTATTTACGAAGTCTGCATTTCTATTACTATTAATCTTCTCATCTTTCCTATCACCAATGTCCCCACACTTGTGACTGTATGACTCTAACTGTCAGAAGCAGACCCCCTAGAAAGTGGGATGTCTGAGGATGAGGTCCTTATTCCTGATCAACTATTCAGATCACTTTTGTTTAAGGCAAAAAACATTGCACGCTTGAACAAGTCAGCCCCTTCTACCATTCCAACTCCTTCGGAAGAGGGACCAGAAGATCTAATTTTCAACCAACCAGTAGTCAAAGCAGAGGTGATCCCAGTTCCTCACATGTTTTCAGACTTTGTACGGAAACATTGGGCATCTGCAGCGGTGTACCCTGCCCCCATGGGAAAGGACAGGAAATATTTTAATTTGGTCCCTGATTTCTCAAAATTGTTGAATATTCCTGAAGTAGACGAACCTATAGTGGTATTAGCGTCCTTGTCCTCCAGTCCCAATGAAGCACTGGAGGCATTAAAGCTGGAGGAAAAAGGAGTAGAGCTTGCCCTACGCAGGACCCATCAGTCTGACACGTGGACCATCAGAGCAGCCATGGCCGCTTCCTTCTTTACCCGTGCTTCTCTCAGGTAGCTCCATCTCTTATGGAAGCATGTCCCTAATTCCAACATTAGAGTGCACCAAGATATTGCAAAACTTATAGCAGCTGCTGAATTCTCAGCTGACGCAACTTATCATGAAGTCAAGTTTTCAGCCAGGGCCATTACCTCACATTTCACAACGCGCAGCTTACTATGGTTAAAACATTGGCAAGCGGACATTAAGCACAAATGCAAGCTGGCTTCATCTCCTATTGTGGGAAACAGCCTCTTTGGCCCTGCCCTCGACCCGCTGCTAATTGAAACAAAGCTGAATGCCAGACATATATATCTTCAGACTGGTGTTCTCGTTGTTATGCTTTTGTGAGCTATGCCCTCAGGCCAGGACCTATTGGAATAAAATTAGGAAGTGGACACAAGAAATTATTGGATGCCAAATTGAATTTGAACTGGAAATCTATTTACTTGGGATTATTCAAAAACAATATTCAAAGAAGTTTAAGTATTTAATTTTACACATACTGACAGTGTCCAGAATAGCTTACGTGCAAAAGTGGAAAGAGCAGAGGATTCCAATTGAAGAGTTAATTATACAAAAATAGCAGACTGTGCTGAGATGGACATGCTCACACTTAAATTGAGAAAGAAAGAGGAATCAGAATACTACTCAATTTGGCATAGATGGTACATGTGGCTATAAAAAGAGAGATAAGAATTAGAAAAGATGACTAAATAAGAATTCTCCAGAAAGTGATACACAAGATATAATACGATAGACAGAAGGATGAAAGATTTATAATAATGAGTGTAATATGGATTAAGGATAGGTATGAATAGATGTTAAAAGAATAAGACAATATTAAAGATGTATTATAACAACTGTAATATCAAGGCAATATGTATTGATGATTAATGATAAACGAAGATAATATAGACTAAGAGAGGTACGAATAGTTGTTAAAGTATAAGACAATATTATACGTGCATGTTAATGTTTTTGAAAAAGTAACTGAGATTTGTACTGGTAGAAAATAATAAAAAATTATTGGACCAAAAAACCCCAGAAATATTTTATGAGTTATCACTCTTTTTAACTTATTTTCTTTGCTGATATTTTTACATACAGTCTTGTTAATGTTATGTCTTGCTAATGTTATGTTTTCCTTGATCTGTTTTAATGACTATTGTTGATTAGTCATTAATTAATAACTAATCAACAATAAACTATTTGTTTTAGATTTAAAGAAATCCAATTTAGTTATTGTTAAGCCTGGGTTCCCCAACCAGTGTTAGGGAGACAAGCTAAACAGAATGTGCAGCATTAGTCAGATAGGCATACAGATAAATGTGTGAGATAAGTTTGTATGTTTGTTAACATACAGTAAAAATAACAGATACACTTGTGTTATCAAAAATATAGTTTATTCCACTTAGAGTTTATAGCATAGTCAAAATAACAGTCCATTAGTCATGTATCGTTTTAGTCAGTCCATTCAAGGATATTCAATTAGCAAAGTCCGTGTAGAATATCCAATGTCAGTTCACTTACAATAAATCAGTCCTTTCTCTCTCCCTTTCCAGTAGGGGAAAAATGCAGTCTTGAATCCATCCAGTAATTAGGGATCATAAAGCCAGAGAGAGCAAGCTGACGTTCCTTGCTTCTTTTATGGTGCTTTTATAACCACTCCCTTAATTACATTCCTACAGTTAAAGTTGCAGACACTTTAACTAATAAACCATGATAACATATTTATTATTTTACCTAAACCAGTTAGGGTAAACAATGTTATCCCTAACATTCTCCCCTTTTAGGTAATAATAATAACACTATAATTATTTACATCTTTAAATCATATTTGTTACAACTCTCTTTAAACTTAATTACTCCTTGAGCTTTTGTAAATTGGTCTGCAATGTTTTCTTCCGTCATGCAGTATTCCAATTTAATTAGCTCATTTTTTACAGATTCTCTAACATTTAAGTATCTTAAATCAGTATGCTTTGATCTAGTTTTTACAGCAATATTAGTAGCTAACTTTATGGCTGCTTGGTTGTCCTCGTATACAATAATGGAACCTTTAACAGTTATACCCATGTCTAATAATAACTGTTTGTACAAAATTAAGTCAGTGCATAGTAATGACAGACATGAAAATTCTGCTTCCATCGTGGACAAGCTGATATGCTGTTTTCTGATTGACCTCCACCCTATTAGTGTCTTACCAAATAATATAGCCATCCCAGATGTTGATTTTCTAGTGTTTATGTCAGTTGCAAAACTTGCATCTGCATAGGCACTAAGACTCAAATCACCCTTTGATTCTTCATACAATGCATGGTTCATTGTTTCTTTAAGATATCTAGAAATTCTTTTTAATGATTGCCAATGACATTGATGTGGATCCGAATTGAAACGTGCCAGATGATTTACACTTTAAGCCATATCTGGCCTTGACCAATTGCTTATATATGATAAGCTACCAATCAAAGATTGATATATAGACTTGTCAAATTTGGGACTTTGATCATCAGTTTGGCAAACTTCCTGACTCATTGGAGTCTTTGCCGGTTTACAATGTTCCATTTCATACGTTTTAATTAATTGGCAAATTTTATCTTCTTGAGATATCTTAAATCCATTTTTTGTTTTGTTAATTGTCAATCCTAGATAACTTTTAATTTCACCTAAATGCTTTAATTTTATCTTTTTAGCTAATAATGATATAATCTCATTAGCTTCATTATTAGTCTTAGTTATCAAAGCAATATCATCTGTAAATAATAACAATAATGACACCGTTCCATTATTTTCTCTTTTAAACACACATGGATCTGCTAAACCAGATTTAAAACCTATATTGTTTAATTCTTTCACAATATATTGGTTCCACTCAAAGCCAGATTGTTTAAACCCATAAAGACTCTTTTTGAGTTTTCAACAATCATTACTATTTACTTTATTGTCTTTTATAATAACTGGCTTTTTAAAATATATAGTGTGCTGCAATGGTGTATGCAAATCAGCAGTTTCTGCACCTAAATGGTTAATGACATAGTTTTTCTTAGCTGCCCACATGAAAGCTGCTCTCAAAGATGTTGCTTTAAGACATGGTGCGAAAACTTCATCGTAATCAAATGCAGTTTGATTAAATCCTTGAGCTACCAACCTAGCTTTATGGATAACAGTTCCATCATTTCCAGTTTTTACTTTAAATATCCATTTGCACCCAATGGATTTTTCTCCTGGAGGTAATTTAGCATCTTCATATACTTTCATTACCTTTAATGAATTTAGTTCTTTTACCATTGCCTTTTGCCAATTCTCCTGATCCTTAGCAGGATACATCCTACGTTCATCTACACTAGTTGGAACTTTAGTTACTTGGCAAACCATACTTGCTTGATACCTTTCAGGTGGTCTAGTTACACGCGTAGTACGTCTAGGTATTACAGGACTTACAGGTGGACTTTCATTTATTAACTGTTCTTGATTATCTAACTCTTCCTGATCAACTGTTTCCTCTTGTTCTGGTCCTATTTGCTCTTCGTGGACTTCTTCTTTAATTGGACTCTTCTTATAACTAGTCTGATCTTTTTGCCTTTTGTAGGGTTCAATAATTACTTCGTTATTTAAATCTTGCTCTAATCTATTCCATCCTACATGTTCTAGGAATTTAGCACTAGCACTGGTGTAAACTCTAGATGTACCTGGTTCCCAGAATCTATAAGATCTGTGATGAGATTCATATCCTACAAAAAATAATCTTTTAGCTCTATGCTGTCCTTTGTGTCTGAGTTGTGAAGGGATATGCACCCATGCTGGTGCTCCAAATGTGTGCATGTAACTTAAATCAGGTTTTGTACCATGCCACAGTGTGAATGGTAATTCACCTGTTGTTGAATTAACAACATTATTTAATATATGATTACCACACATTATTGCTTCTCCCCATAAATTGTCAGGTAATCCTGAATCAGACAACATAGTACGTTCCATTGACTGTAGTGTTTGGCCTCGTCTCTCTATAAAGGCATTATGTTGTGGCCTATATGGTGCAGATTTTTTATGTTGAATACCTAACATTCTAAGTCTATTCTGGAATTTATTTTTTGTAAATTCCGCACCATTATCTGTTATAAGAGTTACTAATTTCTTTTTAGTTTTTCTTTCTGCAAATTTAATCCAATTAAATAGATTTAGATACGTTTCAGTTTTGCTCTTCATTAAATAGAAAAACCCATATCTAGAATAGTGGTCCATTATACTTAATATGTAACGAGCTCCTCCTACACTTGTTTTTTTTGGACCTATTAAATCAGCAAATACTACTTCTAAAGGCTCTTTGGTAGTAAATCCATCAATTCTATTAGCCGGTATGACCCTGCTTTTGCTTTGATTACAAGCATAACATTGCAAATACTTATTACAAGGTTTTAAACTTATTCCTTTAGATAATTGAACAGTTCTCTTAATCATTTTAAAATTTAAATTCCCTAGCCATCAGTTTAACAAGTGAATACATTCATCATGAGGTTTCTTATTATCATAAACCATGTTAGCCACCTCTAAACCATTATCATTTAACACATATAATTCACCTCTTAATGATGCAGTAATTTTCTTATCTTCTTTTTCAATTATGCAGTTATCTCCCCTAAAGGTAACTACATATCCTAATTTAACCAAAATTCTAACTGAAATTAAATTAAACTTAAGTTGTGGTACATATAATATTTTTACATTCTCTTTTATGAAAGAACAATATGCTATACCTTGACCTTTAGCTTTCAGTTTCCAGCCATTTGCTAACGATATCGGCTGTGTACTCTGGGACATTTTAATAAAATTTTTGTTATCATTTCTTATACAGTGGGATGCTGCACTGTCAACCACCCATAAATTATTTTTTTACAGATCCGTTAATAAACATGGCTAACTCTAAATTTTTATTTATCTTTTAATGACTTTTAGTATTCTGGCCAGCGTTCTGGCGCTTTGCTTTTTTACAAAATCTTGCCAAATGTCCTCTTCCTCCACAATTAAAACACTTTTTAATTGCGTATGCAGTAGGAGATTAAATATCTTCTTTTTGAGGTTGCTCCCTCCTTAACTGATCTCTTTCAATTCTTCTTCTTGCCTCTTCAATCAATCTGCCAGTTATATCAGTTAAAGTTAAACTTTCCTTAGGCAAAATTTCAAGGGAAGTGACGTAGTTATCATAACTTTCTTCTAGTGATGATAGAATTATGTAGACTTGATGTAATTCAGAGAAAATAAGCTCTTTCTCATGCAGTTCTTGAAAAATGCTTTTTATAGAATTCAAATGACTCAGCATATCACCATTCGTCTGAAGATGCGTTCTGAAAAGCTTCCGTGTTAGATTTATGTGAGCACCAACGTTATCTCGGACATAAATCCTCTTCAGCTTCTGCCAACACCCAACAACTGTTTGCTCTCCACGGATATGAACAAGTTGCTGGTCAGACATGTTAGTCCTATTATTCAAAAAGCTTGTTCATTTTTCTGCTTAAAGTCATTTATCTTTTGTCTATCTTCCTCAATCTCTGGATCCCATTCCTCTACGTTTGGTGGGTTTTCAATTATGTTCCACAGACCTTCTCTTCGTAGAAGTAGACTACATTTCATAGACCATGATACATCCAACTTGGATATAAGGGACAAACTTTCTAGATTGACTTGTGCCATGTTTTCTTTATATGGATATAAAACTATAATTAATAAAACACAGCTGTCTGTTTTCTGTAATGTATAACAACACAAACTCTCACTTTTTACATAAATCTGTTTTATCCTAGTTAAACTGACTTTGCAGCCTTTGGGCCCATAACCAGTGTTGAGCCTGGCTTCCCCAACCAGTGTTAAAGAGACAAGCTAAACAGAATGTGCAGCATTAGTCATATAGGAATACAGATAAATGTGTGAGATAAGTTTGTATATTTGTTAACATACAGTAAAAATAACAGATATGCTTGTATTATCAAAAATATAGTTTATTCCACTTAGAGTTTATAGCATAGTCAAAACAACAGTCCATTAGTCATGTATCGTTTTAGTCAGTCCATTCAAGGATATTCAATTAACAAAGTCCGTGTAGAATATCCAATGTCAGTTCACTTACAAATCAGTCCTTTCTCTCTCCCTTTCCAGCAGGGGAAAACGCAGTCTTGAATCCATCCAGTAATTAGGGATCATAAAGCCAGAGAGAGCAAGCTGTGGTACCTTGCTTCTTTTATGGTGCTTTTACAACCACTCCCTTAATTACATTCCTACACTTAAAGTTGCAGACACTTTAACTAATAAACCATGATAACATATTTATTATTATACCTAAACCAGTTAGGGTAAACAATGTTATCCCTAACAGTTATGATAAACAATAAACCAATTTATCAAAACTAAATTGGGTTTCTTTAAAGCTAATATTTTAGAATTGATCTGACTCCAAATATAATGACATTTTCTTAATTGCTCTTTCAGATCAATTTTCAATACTTTTCAGAGCCACTGCATGATAAAAGTCAATTGCCCTTTTATCACTGGCTTTTACCCCCAAAAGGCATCCTCTACCCAGCAATTGTCCAACTGCTCCTCCATTTCAGATGGACCTTGATTGGTCTTTTTGCTTCAGACACAGAAAATGGAGATAATTTCATGAGGACATTGACTCCTTTGCTTGTCAAGAATGGAATCTGTGTGGTTCTGTCACTGCAATTCTCAACAACTGGAAAAACAGGACACATCAGGGATGGCCTCTCTAAATGGACACAAGTTAATGTCTTTCTTCACTACATAGAATTTGGTGCTGTTTTGGACAGAATTCTTCCTTTCCATTTAACATTTAAGCATTTGCCAGGTCCCATTGAAGGGAAAGTCCGGATCACCACACTCATTGGTCTATTTCCACTGAAAAATGATATACATCTCAAATATATTAATAGTATCTGGACTGTTGCTTTAGAGGAAAAAAAACAGCCCCCAAAGGATGCCTTTAAACTCCATTTCTATGTGAAGCCATCCTTGGGAGATGAGTCCTTTCTTTGTTTTTATTCAAAGCACATCTTTTCTGTCAAAGGCCGGAAAAGATGTATTGAAAAAGCACCACTGGACACCCAAAAGAAAAAGAACATGATTCAAATCTGGAACGACCATCATATTTACACTGCCATTAATGCTCTAGCCCATGCCTTGAATGCTGCGTATTCCTCCAGATCCAGGTGGAGAAAGAAGAAGGGGAAATAAAGGTTGGAGGCTCCAAGACTGCAGTCATGGGAGGTAAGGGGACCCAATAAGGATCCATTCTACATTTCCTTTGAAGAGGTGAATTCCATCTTTCTAGTTGTGCTTTTTGTTGTTCGTCATGAAATTGTGTCCGACCGTGGAGTCCATTTAAGCTCATGCTGACTTCTTCAGTGACTCCACCCAGCCACCCCATTCTCTGCTGTCCTCTTCTTCTTTTGCCCTCAATCATTCCTAGCATTAGTCTCTTCTCCAGTGAGTCTAGTTGTGCTACAGAATGCCGAAAGTTTTGGTCAATCTAATCGCTTAGATCAGGGGTCTCCAAACTTGACAGCTTTGAGACTTGTGGATTTCAACTCCCAGAATTCCTCCTCCAGTCATGTTAGCTCAGGAATTCTGGGAGTTGAAGTCCACAAGTCTTAAACTTGCCAAGTATAAAGACCCTTGGCTTAGACAATAATACACACAAAAACAAGAACTTTGCCTTACATTGTTTGATAATAAACACTGCTAATATTTTAAAGTTGTGCATTTTTAAATAAGTCCCTATGTATATGGGTTTACAATTAGCATTATAGAATTTTACCTTCATATATTTGAAGGAATCTTCAAGTCAACTTTCAAACTCAGCCTCTCATTTTTGCAGGAATCTCAATCAAAGCTTCTCTGACTGATGGCTACTCATTCTTTGGATTAAGACGATCAGTGAAGAGGAGACTCAACATCTTTGGTTCTCTGGCTCACCGCTCAAACTCTCCCTTTATTAAGAAGCTTTTTTTCCCTCTTATTCGGTCAGAATCTCCTCTCTTGTAACTGAATTGATTTTTCCATGTCTGACACTCAGGATTAACAGTAGATCTTAGCTTCTCTGTAATGTCTTTCAGTTATTTGATGGTTGCTGTCTGCAGCTAATAGCAATAGTACTTAGATATTTATACCACTTCACCAGTGCTTTTACAGCCTTCTCTAAGTGGTTTATAGAGTCAGCATCTTTTTCCCCAACAATCTAGGTCCTCCTTTTATTGACCTCAGAAGAATGGAAGAGTGAGTCACCTTGAACTGGTGAGACCCAAATTGCTGGCAGCCAGTGATCAGCAGAAGTAGCCTGCAGTATTGCATTCTAACTACTGCATCATCATGGCTCCCAGATTGTATTTGTTGAAACAGGTGTTCCCAGACTCCTGATTTTCTGCTCCAATGGACTAAGGTGGCTCTTCTTGATGTCTATCCTCAAGGTTAAAGATAGCTCCTTTTGTCAGAGTTGGGCAATTGCCCTAATTAAATCATAAGCCTAAAGCCAAGCTTCAAAAAAATCCAAAACAGATTTATTAGGAGCAACATGCTGACATTACTCTACATGAAGCCAACTTTGGCATATATAATTTGCAGTCACCTGTGACCCTGTTTCCCCCATCCCACCCTTGGGTGTATTATAAATCAGATTCTCCAATGAAGCACATTCACAGACCAGGTGTCATAAATCACCTTATCCAATGAAGGTCTTTCGATGCCAGAAGATCCGGTATCCTTGCTGCAATCTTTTTAAAACAATGGTGGAATGTACTTCTGGTTTTATTGCCATACTGCTCCTTCAGATTTCCCACCATTCCCTTCTTTAAGGTAACTTGAAAACAGGCATAGGAATGTTCTACGCATTGAAACCTTTGATCTCTTCATTGGCTATGTTACTGTTCCCTAAATCCTCATCTAGTTTTTGTGCAATATCTTTTCCCAGTGTGTTTCCTGCAAGGGGCTCTTGGGGTTTCCCTTGACAATCATCATTCACTTCCTCAGGTTCTTCATAATGCATCTGCTTTCTTCCTAGGACATCACACTGCTGATTCAAGTTTGGTTTGCAACTACTACTATTTTGAGATCATTTTCACAACTATCGAATTTGGAATCCCTCATCCTTCTTGCCCCGTGTTTCATTTTTCCCCTTCTATGTGGAAGACTTCGTACTTGTCTTGCTCTTAAATTCCATTCAGACTTTCTTTAGCCCATCTTGAGAAACCATTAAGATGTGTTTTGAATTTTATATCTGGTTTTAACTTATATATTAAGACATTAAATTGTATATCAGCTCACAACGGGTGGTCATTTCTTTTTGGTAAATTTAAATTTAACCCAAAATATTTTGTCACAGAAGCAACTGCCTGCAAAGGCTCCTGGATTGGGACTGAAAGGTGTAAGTGAAAACAGTATGTTCCATCCCATATTTGGGTAGAGCAGATTGCCCGGATAGACTGGTCTCACCAGAAAAACATCTAATCTCCTCCCCCCGCTCAGTACAACCGACAAAGCGAGGGTGTCAACTCAAAAATATTTCTCTGGTCTTTTTGAGTTGTCAGAAGAAAGAGAGTGGGGGGAATAATGTATACCTTAAATATTTTCATAGATATTTGCTAAGTGCTAAAGCTTCTGGCGTGCAAAATTATTACTGGAGAGCATGATTGATGATTCTTGGCTATGGGTATGTCCTATTGGATAATGTACATACAGGGGGTGGGGAAGACCAAGCAGGGGTGGGATTCAACCAGTGTTTCTACCAGTTCGGTGATGGTTTTGCATGGTGTGTGTCCTTTGAAACTTGTGCGTCTGATGCGCACTACATGCATGTGTGAAAAAACCATCAGCAGTGCCGTGTGGAGAGCTGAAAAGCACTATGCACCAACTCCCAAACAAGTAGGAGAAAGGAGACACTGCCTTTCAGGTGGTTACAAATATTTATAATATATCACATATAAAAGGTTATATAATCCTTCCTCTTTCTCACACATAGGATTTCTAGGGACTTCCATTACAAAAACAATGCCAGAATGACCTAGTATTCCTGACATGAAATCTCAAGCCAAATTAAAATCCCCACTTCGGTTAAGAACATAATATTTTTAACTTTGCAGAATAACAAGTTACAAAAACACGATATACTTATATAAGTGTTCAGATAACTTTCAAAAAGGTCAAATTAAGAAGAAAGATGAAGTTTCTTTGGTTCTATAATTATTTAGGTATAATAGGAAAATACATATATTTTTTCCATATATAATATGTCTAATACAAGAATTGTCAGTATTATTGACAAATTTTGCTGAACTTTTCTTTTTAATTTTTCGTGGTAAAACCTATTCTCCCAAACAGGACTATTTAAAAATTAGACCACTGTAGTAGAAGAAAGAAGAAAAGGGGATAAGTTGCCATGTTTACTGCTTTTAAAATTTCTGGATGTTCCCATTCTAGTTTCAACCCTTTCTGGAGAAGAATGAGTTTCTCAATCTTTGCATATACCAACTGTACTTGGACCAAAATGGAGATTTAGCAGCTAACCTGAAGATTGTGAGCTGGGTGTATTTCCCTAAGAAGTCTGTCATCAAAAAGAGAATGGTGACTTTTGAAAGAAAGAGAATTATTATCAACCAAGGTCTTTTGTCATGGCTAAAGTTGCACAACAAGGTGAGAGAAACATTTATGTCTTTTCTCTCTTTTCCAAAGGATTGTGAGCCATTTCATTGGGCTAAGTTTATTCACCATGGCTTATTGTTGCAATGAAGAAGCCACAAGAAAATTGGCAAAAGACCTTCAAGTGCTAGGAATGATAGCCTCAGGTTGTCCTCTGATTGTAAAAGAAGAAGGCAATTTTGTGGATCACTGCCTGAGTTCATGAAATTGAATTTAAACTAGATGAAGGCCCTTTTGGTTCCAGTGGGAAATCAGCTTTGTAATCAGGATTCATCTTATTCTTGTTGGGGTGAGTGTCCCATGAAATGGCAATAAAGATATATTGAAGCAACTCAGACCTGGCCAGAGTTATCCCTGCCTCTTTTTCACCCAGTGCGAAAGAGCAATAAACCTTCTGCTCCTAGGAAGGAGGTCCAAACCTGTGAGTTCCCATGAAGTTATAATGATGTTCTGCTATACCCTGACCCAGAAAATGGAAGCATTGAAACATGACTTTGATGCAGAGAATAGAATAGAATAGAATTATTTATTGGCCAAGTGTGATTGGACACACAAGGAATTTGTCTTGGTGCAAATGTTCTCAGTGTACATAAAAGAAAAGATACATTCATCAAGAGTCAAGAATCATACGGTACAACACTTAATGATAGTCACAGTGTACAATAAGCAATCAAATCATACCAGGAAACAGTCAATATAGATAGTAAGGATATAAGCGACAAAGCTACAGTCATACAATCACAAGTTGGAGGAGGTTGGTGATAAGGAGTGATGAGAAGAATAATAGTAATAGTAGTGCAGACTTTGTAAATAGTTGGACAGTGTTCAGAGAATTATTTCTTTAGCAGAGTGTTGGTTTTGGGGGAAAAAACTGTACTTATGTCTAATTGTTCTAGTGTGCAGTGCTCCATAGAACCATTTTGAAGGTAGGAGTTGAAACAGTTTTTGTCTGGGATGTGAGGGGTCTCTAAATATTTTCACAGTGCTCTTTTTGACTCGAAGCATACAGGTCCTCAACTGAAGGCAGGTGGGTAGTAATTGTTTTTTCTGCAGTCCTAATTACTCTCTGAAGTCTGTGTCTATCTTGTTGGGTTGCAGAACCAAAGCAGACAATTACAGAGGTAGAGATGAAAGACTTAATTATTCCTCTGTAAAACTGGATGAGCAGCTCCTTGGCCAGTTTCAGCTTTCTCAGTTGGCACAGAGAGAACATTGTTTGTTGTGCTTTTTTGATGATGTTTTTCATGCTAGGTGTCCATTTTAGGTTTTGTGATATGATAGAATTTAGAAATTTGAAGAGAAAAGCCTTTCCCGATATCCGATATAATGAGGGACAAATTGAAAGGAATTTCTACTTAGATTTGGCCTTTAGTTCTAGAAGAGAGCACCTTACTGAAAACCCTTGAATGCAAATGTTCATCTTGATTGTTAGCCTCAATTCTTTTTGCGGGGGGAATGAAGTCTCCAAATGTAACTAATAACAAACTTTGCATTAGTTTTATACTAATTATACAAATTTGTAATTCAGATATATTATTGTTCAACTAGCATGGAAAAAATTTGTTCTTCCATGCCTGTTGTTGTTATCTTATTGAAGTTATTCAGCAGAAAGGATCTTGTCTTGTATACCTAGTTAAACCTTATAAATATGTCCTTCTGACAACTCGTATCCATCACCCAGATGCTGCAGTAAAAGATCCCTGGCTCACTTTTTCTGAGGGACATTTTAATGACCTCACATCTTTATCATATCACTACAGTTTTAGAAACTGAGCAGTCACTTTAAATCTTATTTCAAGAAAATGTCAGCATGTCAGGCTGGTTAGTGCCAATGGTTTTTATTGTGAATTAATAAAAGTACTTGAATAAAGATTATTAAGAGCTGGAAGTAAAGTGCAGGGTTCTGGCCCTGCACTTCTGATTGGCCGATAATAGCGACATCGGATTGGTCCGTTCAGGAGAATCTGATTGGCTATTTACGAGCCTCTCCCATTGGTTAACAGAGCTAGCGCTCCCTGTGTTTTCATTGGTTAAATACTCAAGAGCTTGCCTATATAAAGGGGGCTGTTGTGGCCATGGAGCTGAGCTGTTACACATGTAAATAAAGAATTTGAAGTTCACTGCTCATCGGCTCATCTCCTCCTTAGCGCCCATGCACAGAACATAACAGTTTTTTTTAAAATTCCCTGTTTTTCTGCTTAGTGTCTTCCTCAGTCCAAATGTGTGGAAAAATGTCAACCAGGATATGTCAAGCAAGCTCGAGAAGGAGAGCCAGTTTGCTGCTATGACTGCATTCCTTGTAAAGAGGGAACCTTCTCCATTGAAGAAGGTGCTCGGGCTGAAGCCCTTTTGGAAGGGCTTGTAGAAGTGGATTCATCCAGAGTGTTTATATGGAACTGCAAATTAAAAAAACAGTTTGAAGCTTAGCTGCTTAGCTGCTTTCTTGTTAATTTTCATACTGCACAATTTATGATCTAAAGAATAGTAAAAAAAATTCTTAAAGGAGAAGCTGGATAGAGACAGAAGTGTGAAATATTGAGCAAACTTTATTACACCCAGACTCAATATCTCTTCTGCTTTTTATTTTTGAATGTGATCTTCAACATTTATATTTCTAGGAACATTCTTTGAAACTCAAGGCGTTATTTTAGGTCCACCTAAAATAATAACAAAAGGCTAATTTTGGTGCATTCTCCATGGGCTTCCCCTTGAGGCTTACTTGGAAGGTGTTGCTGCTCCACAATGAAGTGGACAGTTATGACTGCACCTCATTTGACACATTTTACCATTGCTGCCAGCAGCCATTTCTGCTTACTTGCAGGACTAGTCTTCTCTTTAAGTTAACTAGGTTATATCAGATAAAACATCTTTGGGATCCAGTATATTAACAAGTGTAGAACCCAGGATGTTTCCCTAGAAAAGTTAACTCTTTCATTTTCTCACTTCTAATAATGTAGCTTCCTATCAAATATCTGCACGTTTTGGAGGAAATTATTCATTTCCTAGAACTTCCCCCAATTTGATACACCTTAGCAATATAGATATAGCTGATCGATGATAGGTAGATAGATAGATGGATGGATGGATGGATGGATAGATGGATAGATGGATAGATGGATAGATGGATGATGATGACAGATAGATAGATCATAGATAAATAGCTCAATAGATAGACAGCAGATAGATAGAGATAGATAGACAGACAGACAGACAGACAGACAGACAGACAGACAGACAGACAGATGATGGATGGATGGATGGATGGATGGATGATAATAGCTACGTAGCTAATGGATGGATGATAATGGATGAATGGATGGATGATGATAGATGATGATGATGGATAGATAGATGATAGACAATAAATAGATAGGTAGGTAGATAGGTAGATAGATAGATAGATAGATAGATAGATAGATAGATAGATAGATAGATAGATTGATAGAAAAATAGATAAATAGACAGGCAGGCAGGCAGACAGATAGTTAGATAGATAATGATGATATAGATAGCTAATGGATGGGTGAAATATATATAAATAGATGGATGATGATAGATGATGGTAGCTAACTTGATAGATAGATAGATAGATAGATAGATAGATAGATAGATAGATAGATAGATAGATGTCTGAGAGAGAGAGATGACAAACAAACATAGAGATAGAAAATTATATTCTTCAGATTTTTTTTGTTCAATTCTAAACAAATGCTTCTTTAAATATACTTATGGTATCAACTCTTGTGGCAAGAAAGTATTTTTTGAAATGTAAAAGGACAGAAGGTTAAAGAAATGTTGCTTTGTTGTTTTCTCGGATATGAATCAATGCATGAACTGTCCGGAAGATAAATATCCAAATGAAGACCGAGTTCAATGTATTCCCAAAACTGTATTCTTCCTATTTTATGAAGAATATCTGGGCATCATCCTGGTCTCCTTTGCCCTATTCTTGTTCCTAACTTCAACTTTTGTCTTAGTTATATTCTTTCAATACCTAGAAACTCCCATTGTCAAAGCTAACAATCGTAACCTCTCTTTTATCCTCCTGGTCTTCCTCTTGCTTTGCTTCTTGTCTCCTTTTCTCTTCATTGGTCAACCAAGGAAAGTCACCTGTCTTTTCCAGCAGATGGTTTTCAGCATCACTTTCTCAGTTGCCATTTCTTCTCTCTTGGCCAAGACAATCACAGTGGCGCTGGCTTTCCTGGCCACAAAACCAGGAAACTGAGTGAAGAGATGGTTGGGGAAGAGCTTATCCAATTCCATCATCCTTTCTTGTTCTGCTGTCCAAATTATTCTCTGCTCCATCTAGCTTGGAGCTTCTCCCCCATACCCTGAATTTGACTTTCACTCTCAACCTGGAGAGATCATCCTGCAATGCAATGAAGGCTCCATTGTCATGTTCTACATCACCCTCAGCTACCTGGGCTTCCTGGCCACCATCTGTTTTATAGTGGCTTTCCTGGCCAGGAACCTGCCTGGGGCTTTTAATGAAGCCAAGCTTATAACCTTCAGCATGCTGGTCTTCTGCGGTGTCTGGGTGACTTTTGTGCCCACCTACCTAAGCAGCAAAGGGAAATACATGGTGGCTGTGCAGATCTTCTCCATCTTGGCCTCCAGTGCTTGGCTGCTCGGCTGCATCTTCATCCCTAAATGCTACATAATCATTCTGAGGCCAGACTTGAATATGAAGGAGCAGCTTACAAGCAGAAGAAAAGAAGAAATGTGAGACAGGGGGATTTTAAGTCTCAGCATTTTCCAACAAGCCACACTGAAAATACTCCCAGCTGCTCTCCATACCTAAGCAGACCAACAATTTTGGTTGAAGTGATTAAAAGGCCTAATGCAAGATTCTGTTCCACATCCTTATCTAGTAGAATTCCTAGATGTTCACTCAGCTCTTTTGAATTCTTAAGATGGTATATCTGTCCTGGGCCTTTAGCCTACCTGATATCAGGTTTTTGAATCATGATATTTGTGAAATGAGAATCTTGTGCTGATGTCAAAAATATATGTTGGTGGTGCCCTAAAATTTCCATTATTTTAGTTGTATCATCGTTCATCTGTAGTTGATGTACTTTGCAATATTGGACTTGAGATCACATTAGGAATAGTATAATCTGGATTCAACAACTAGTCAACTAAGTTATTATAAATAAGTTAAAGAAGAAAGTAGCTAACAGAGCATGATAAGATTTTTAGAAAAGAATTTCTGCGGAATGGGATGATTGAATTTCCTATTAATGTCAGGGAGAAGTGAAATTGGCCCTATATGCTCAATCACAAGCTGTAGTAATTCATGCATCACCATATTCTGCTTTTGGACAGTCCAAAGAATCCAAACCAAAGAGCCCAAAGATTGTCATTGGGAAATGATGATAGGCCCTGGTCTTATCTATGAGACTTATTCTTCCTCCTTCACTTTATTATCGTACCTCTCCTCCTCAACTGGCTAAACTCCTTTTTCCAAAGGCGGTAAGAGTGGTGGTCAGAAATGGCTGCCTCAAAGAAGCACTCAGCCAGAAAGGAGAGTGCAGGAGGAAGTTAAGAAGTGAAAGTTTTGGCTGACTGGGATAAGAAGCAACAAACAAGGTATCCTGGAATTTAAATTTTAAAAAAAGATACATCGTTCCCAAGGAAGATTTGGAAGTGGCGAATGAAAGTTAAAAGGGAAAGGTTTTTTTTTTTTTTTTTCACTCTGCTTCCTAACGTTGACAGCAAACAGAATTAAATGAGAAATCTGAAAAACCCGCTTTGGCATCAATAGGTAATTAAACTGGATAATTAAAAGTCAAAGGGATAATAAGGATTTCTGAATACTGAAAAAAAACAACTTTTTTTTCCTTGCTGTAAGTGGGAATGGAGAGGAAAAGAATAAGAATAGGATTTGGAAGGAGGAGACTGCCTAGAATTTAAAAGAATCTTTTTAAATCCTAACAAGACTTCTGAAAGATACATTCTAACTGGAATTTTGTAACTAAACAGTAACCCCAGGAAGAGAAAGTCAAAAAAGAAGAAAGTGTCAAAAGAAACGGCTTGTGTGTATCTGGATTGCTTGGTGTCTTTGGGACTTTTGGAATTATATTTGAATGACTAAAACACTTGGGTGGTTGTTTGAATTTTTTTTTTATTTACAATGGCATGTCTTGTGGATGAACTGAAAATGGAATTTAAAAAAATACAAAGAAGAGGAACAAGAAGGGAAGGACTGTCTTGGCTCTCTTTTTCAATTCTTAGAAATGGCGGTCTGTACCTATGAGAAATTACAAGAAAGAACTGCGCAACAAGAGGATTGGGACAAAGAAGAAGCCATCTTTAACGAACAAGTAACTTTATCTTGGGAAGAAAGGGAAAAGTGGGGGGAAAGAGAATGGAGAATTTAAGACCTAAAAAAAAACCAAAAAAGGAAAAATAAGGTGAAAAGTGAATATAATATTAGAAAGCAACAGAAAGGGGGAATACAGAAGAGGGAAATGGAGGTGGTGAGACAAGGGGGTAAAAAGGGCAGAGAAAAGAAGCAAGGGAGGAAGGAAGGGGAGAGAAACTTCAAAGGTGTGGAGCAAGATGTAAAGAAACAGGATTTATTTAGAGATAATGTGTAAAAACTTAACTGAAAAAATGATTCTGCAAAGGTGCATAAGATTGTATCGTTATATTTGTATTAGAAATAATGTTAGAAAATTGGAAACAACGTGATTAAAAAGTGGGATAATTTTTTTTTTTTTAAAAAGATTTTATTAATTTTCTACAAACAAACAAGACAAACAAAACATAAAACCATCAACTTTTATATGTACATCCAGTGTGTCAGTTGGTTCATCATTTTTGTGCATTCATTCTGTAGTCTCAATTACAATTATATTACATAACAAATATTTTCAATCGAAACTTATATATCCAAATATCACTAAAAAAGAAGTTTTTGACTATATTTTTAATCATTCATGCTTTATGAGCTAACAATACTTATCTAAATCAGTCTGTTTATCATAAAATCCCTCCGTTTTGGAATCTTCATCATACCTTGAATGTATTTGTGCATATGAAAACCAATTCATCCTTATACCTTGTTCCTCTAAGTTTTGGATCGATTTAAGTTCACCCTTTTCATCTAAAAGTTCCCCATATCTAACTGTTTGTTCCTTCTTGTAGATTATAGGATAGGAAAATGCTTCAATGGTCGATAACCAAACTGGAATTTTCAAATAACATTGTCTTTTTATCTTCTCCCAATTTAACCACAAAGACTCCCGTACATAATGTCTTCTAAAATAACCCTGTGTTTTAGTTCCCTTATACCATAAAAAAGCATGCCAGCCCAACAGCAAGTCATGCCCTTCTAATGTCAACAACCTATGTTTCCTTAATGTTATCCATTCTTTGACCCACATCAAACTTGCAGCTTGATAATACAATTCCCAATTAGGCAGGCCAAAACCTCCTCTAATTCTAGCATCTTGCAAAAGCTTTAGCTTTATTCTCGCTTTTTTACCTTGCCATATAAACTTCAACATAATTTTATTTAAATCTTCAAAATAGTCTTTTCCAAGCCTAATTGGTATTGTTTGAAACAAAAATAAAATTCTAGGTAAAATATTCATCTTAATTGTTGAAATTCTCCCTATTAATGACAATTGCAAGTTTTCCCACTTCTTCAAATCTGTAGTTATCTGTTGTTTAAATTTAATATAATTATTCTCCTTTAATGTGCTACATCTTGTTGTCAAATATATCCCCAGATACTTAACCTTATTTGTAACTTGAATTTTCAAAAGATCTGCCAGTTCTTCTCTCTGTCTCAATAGCATATTCTTTGTCAAAATATTTGTTTTATCTTTATTTATTTTCAAACCAGCCACCTCTCCATATGCCTCTATCCTTTCCAGTAACATTGGAGCTGTTTCTAGCGGGTCTTCCAAAATAAAAGCTAAATCATCAGCAAAAGCTTGTAGCTTAAATTCTTCCTTCTTAATTTTCATTCCTTTTATGCTTTTATCATCCCTAATATTTCTATTCAACACTTCCAAGGTCAACACAAATAGCAAAGGAGATAGGGGGCATCCTTGTCTTGTGCCTTTCCTTATATTAATAAAATCTGTAAGTTCCCCCTCCATCATTACCCTTGCTGTCTGTTTATTATATATGGCTTCTATTGCTTGAATAAATTTTTTAGCAAAACCCATCTGCTCCAATAATAATAACATAAATCTCCAGTTCACGTTATCAAATGCTTTTTGAGCATCTAGGAATATCAAAGCCATTTGCTTTTCAGGATGAGCCTCATAATATTCCAAAGTGTCCAAGATTACTCTCATATTGTCTCTAATTTGTCTCTTTGGCAGAAATCCATTTTGATCTGGGTGAATAAAATTATTTAAATATTTTTTAAGTCTTTCTGCTAAGATTGAAGCAAAGATTTTATAGTCTGCATTCAATAAAGAAATAGGTCTATAATTCTTAATTTGCAATGAGTCAGCCTCTTCTTTTGGAATAAGTGTAATATAAGCCTCTGACCATGTTTTGGGTATCATCTTCTTTGACATAACTTCATTCATAACTTCTAACAATGGAATGCTCAATGATTCTTGAAATGTTTTATACAATTCAGCCGGAAGCCCATCTGGACCTGGTGCTTTCCCATTATTTTGTTTCTTAAGTGCTTCATTTAATTCCATCATTGTTATATTGTTTTCTAGCATTTCTTCAGTCTCTTTAGGTATCTTCGGTAAGTTAGCATTCTGTCAATACTGTTTGACTTTTTCCTCATCAATATTCTCTTGTTTATATAGTTGCCCATAAAAATCTCGAATAATTTCCTTTTTCTCCTTATTACCATAACAAACTTGGCCTTGATCATCGATTAGACTGAACTATGCACCCTGACTAAAGTACTGACAGTCAATGGCTTCCAGAAAAGCAAAATCACTGGCTTGATCCACAAAAATACACTGAGACATAATAGAGACCCAGAAGATGAACAGACTTATGCAATAGCTGTCCTGCCCTACATAAAAGGTACAACAGACAAAATTAGTAAGATACTACACAGGCATCATATCAAGACTGCCTTCAAAACAGACAGAAAAAGAGCAGCCATCCTTAGAAACCCCAAAGATAAAATTGACCTGGAAAACCAAGGCGTATACCAAGTCCCTGTGCATCATGCCCAGCCACATACATTGGACAGACCCGCCTGGATGAACCCAAAAATGCAGTCAAAAAGCTGGAACACACTTCCTCACTCGTCCAACACATGGAAGCCACAGGTCATAACATCAACTTCAATGGCACCAAAACCCTAGCCACCATAGAAAATCCCAGCCACAGAATCATCAGAGAAGCTATAGAGATTGAAAAAAGACCAGAAAGCATGAATAGAACAGATGATTCCACCAGATTGTCAATCATTTGGAAGCCTGTACTCACAAATAAAAAAATCTCCACACCACAAGCCAAGCAACCACCTGGGCACAAACAGATCCTCCCTGATACCTCCAGCTCAAACACACCCCAACCAGACACCCAGATGAAACCTAGCTTCCTAACTAACGATAGCCATCCATTTACCTGGAGCCAAGCTGCACTAAAAGCCTCCTATACAGGAACACAATGTTGCCAGCCAATCAAGATACAAAAAGAGCCAAAAAACGGACAGAAGGTATAAGAAACACCAATCAAGCAGAACACAGCAAACTCCAAGACCAATAAACACAGACCAAGACTCCCAACCAATCAGGATGAAGAAAAAACCATTCTGGCACAGCAATAGGCTGCCCCAAATTTAAATCTGAAACCCTATATATTTTCTCAAGTTTTTGCGGGTACTTACATATAGGGCATTCAGCTTTCCTTGGGTATTTTCCTACGTCATTGTCGTTCTGCTTTTAAATTTGTTGTAATGTTTCAGCAGAATCTCATCTGTCTTTGTCAGGCTTCTGTATGTGAGATTCTGCCCAAACGTTGCTACAACTTTAAAAGCAGAACCACAATGACATGGGAAAATACCCAAACAAAGCTGAATACCATAAATATAAGTACCCGCGAAAACTTAAGAAAACAAATATCAGACCTCTACGGGGAGGAAATAAATAGCCAGACCAAAACCTATGAGAAGCTAGAAGTTAAAAGAGAAGGAATACCATGTGACCTCAAATTCTCACACAGCTGCAGAGACAACAGTACAACACCAACCTGCTTCAAATTAACATTTCATCACAGCACAGCAGCTACTAAACGTATCCTGAAAAGAACTGAAATGGCTCTACTCAGGAATGAGCTCCACAGAAAGAGATTCCAATTGGATCAGTTAAACAAAAATTTGCTAGCACTACACCTGGAATTGAGCAGCAAAATCCACCCTCTACTTTGGGACAGGATAAAACAACTTACAACTTGGAGAGCTGAAACCACTTACAAAAATTACAAACTCTTGAAGAAACTAAAGAAATTAGAACATGACCAGAAAGCACCCAACAACTCACAACAACACCTGAAACAATTAGTATATAACGTTTTCAACAGAGAATTCACCAAAACAGAAACAGATGTCCTAACCAAAGCATTCAGTTATGCTAGAGCACCCAAAAAATCCCTACAGAATCCATCATATATGCAGTAGAACCCAGCCTAACTAAATTAAATACAGATGAAGCGGATAGAATAAGACACCAAGTTACTAACATCCAAGCAAACCACCCAAAAGCAACTTACACAAAGAAGAACTCAAAGTGCTGCAAGCCCTAAAAAAGGATAGCAGCATAATCATACTTCCAGCAGACAAAGGGAATGCCACAGTGGTAATGAATACAAAAGACTATGAAACAAAATTGACAGACCTACCACAAGACTCCACATACAAACCCATAAACACGGACCCAACCACATATCTGGACAAATTAACAAAGAAGAAAATTATAACCAGCCACAGGAGCAAAGAGGTCCAACAGACAATCATCCCAATAGAAAAATCTTCCAGATGCCTCAAACTATACGGCCTTCCAAAAATACGCAAGGAAGGCATACCTCTCAGACCCATAGTCAGCTTCAGAGGAGCACCACTACAAAACCTAGCTAAACACTTAGCAAAACAGCTACAGCCCCATGCTGAAACAGCAGCTTCACGTGTACAAAATTCATACCACTTCTTGGAAATGATCAAAGATCTACACGTGGAACAAGAAGATCTGCTTGTAAATTTTGACATTGTTTCACTATTCACTCAAGTCCTGACAAAAGAAACTCTTGAAATCATCAAAAATAAATACCAACCAGCTAAACACCTCATGGAACTAACAGAACACTACTCAACCAACACATATTTCATATACAAAGGACAAAGATGCAAGCAAGTTGAAAGAGCCGCTATGGGATCACCAATGTCACCTCTCATTGCAAACCTGTTCATGGAAGAATTTGAATCCAGAGCCCTGGCTAATGCCACTCACAAACCCAAACTATGGTTAAGATATATCGATGACACATTTGTGATTTGGCCTCATGGAAAAGAAAACCTAAACAATTTCCTAACACACCTAAACAGCGCACACCCCAAAATCAAGTTCACCATGGAAACTGAAACAAACAAACAACTACCAATCCTACATGTACTAATCTACAAAAAACCAGATGGCACACTAGGGCACACCATATACCAGAAGAAAACACACACCAACCGCTACCTCAACGCCCAATCCCACCACCACCCACCACAGATAATCTCCGTGGCCAAAACACTAATCGCTAGAACCAAACGCCTGGCAGACAAGACACACATTAAGACTGAACTATGCACCCTGACTAAAGTACTGAAGCCAATGTCTTCCACAAAAGCAAAATCACTGGCTTGATCCACAAAAACACACTGAGAAATAATGGAGTCCTAGAAGATGAACAGTCCTATGGAACAGCTGTCCTGCCCTACATAAGAGGTACTACAGACAAAATCAGTAAGATACTACACAGGCATCACATCAAGACTGTCTTCAAAATAGACAGAAAAATAGCAGCCATCCTTAGAAACTCCAAAGATAAAATTGACCTGGAAAACCAAGGCATACACGAAGTCCCCTGTGCATCAAGCCCAGGCACATACATTGGACAGACCAATAGAAGAATAAGTACCCACCTGGATGAACACAAAAAAGCAGTCAAAAAGCTGGAATACACTTCCTCCCTAGTCCAACTCATGAAAGACACAGGTCATAACATCAACTTCAATGGCACCAAAACCCTAGCCACTATAGAAAACCCCAGCCACAGAATCATCAGAGAAGATATAAAGATTGAAAAAAGATCTGAAAGCATGAATAGAAGAGATGATTCCACCAGACTGTCAATCATTTGGTAGCCTGCACTTCCCAAAAAAACATTTCCACACCACTAGCCAGGCAAACACCTGGGCACAAACAGATCCCCCCTGATACCTCCAGCTCAAACACACCCCAACCAGACACCCAGATGAAGCCTAGCTTCCTAACAAATGATATCCATCCATTTACTCAGAGCCAAGCTGCACTAAAAGCCTCCAATACAGGAACACAATGTTGTCAGCCAATCAAGAAAAAAAAAAGCCACAAAACACTCAGAAGATATTAGAAACACTAATCAAGCCGAATACAGCAAACTTCAAGACCAATAAACACAGACCTAGACTCCCAACCAATCAGGTTGAAGAAAAAACCATTCTGGCAAAGCAGTCAGCTAGCCCCAAATTTAAAACTGAAACCACTGTAAAAGTCTGACTCACAGACAAATACAGAAGCCTGATGATGGCAGATGAGATTCTGCTGAAACGTTGGTACAACTTGAAAAGCACAACTACTGTGACATGGGAAAATACCCGAACAAAGCTGAATACCATATATATATATATATATACATATATGTATATTTATGCAAATACATATACATATACATACATACATATATACATACATACATACATACATAGATACATACATACATACATATAAGTGTTGTGACTGAAAGGATCGATCCTGCTGTGAGTTTTGACTCTGATGACTCTGATGATGAAAGGCTGGGAGCCTGCTATGAATGTGAAGTCTGAATTATTAGAAGACACAGATGTGAGCCAGGGGGATGAGAGGTTATCTGACAGACACTCTTCGCCAGAATCTGAGACCTCATTCATGGCAGCATCTGATCCACAAAATGAATCAGAGGTGTCGAGTGGGGAAGTTGACAGATCGTGGCTTGATGCTAGAATGAGGAGGAGACTGAAACATCAAGTTGGGGGGAGGCAAGCCAGACGCTGACTAGGGAAAGTAGCACGTTGCCTCAATGAGTATAAAAGGACGCAGCTGGGTTTGGAAAGTTTGTCAGGAACAAAGTGACTGAATGAGTGAGGATTTTACAGCAGAGGCTCTGAGGCTGAAGATTGTTTGCCGGGACTGGTATGCCGAATAGAGCGGGGTTTGCTGCTGTGGATTGTGATTTATGACAGCCATTATCTTGTGAGACTACTTTCTGTTTGGATTTACTGTTGAAACGGCTGCTTTCTGTTTTGTTCGTCTGAATTTTGAAGGGGAGTCATAACATTATTGTTCCTGACCTACAAACAAACCATCTTTAAAGCACGATGGATTCAAACCAACTGCAGTGTTTGGTAGAACAGCAACAACAGCAGCTTTCCCAGTTACTTGAAAGTAATGTGTCTCTTCAGAATCAGGTGACACAACTGCTGAATTATATTTCTAGCTTACCAAGCCCTGCTGCTGCTCCCCCTGCCCCTCCCTTGAGAAAAAGCCCGGTCTCCGTGCTGCAGAAATTTTCTGGGCTAATGGACATGTTCCCGGCATTTATGGGTCAGTGCCAATTGTTTATCTCTCTGAGGCCTGAAGACTTCCCAAACGACCGAGCCAAGGTAGGATTTATGATCAGTTTATTAACTGGGCAGGCTGCCAAATGGGCTACTCCCTTGTTAGTTCAAGATAGCTCGTTGTTGAATAATTTCCAGGGTTTTCTCCAACAGTTTGAGAACCCAATAAAGTTACAAACTGTGGACAGGCGGTTAAGGGACATTAACCAGGGGAAACGTCCCCTGCAGGAATATGTTGCGGACTTTCGTTTGCTGTGTATGGACTCTAACTGGAACGAACCTGCTCATATGGCTGCATTCCAGGAAGGCTTGTCTGATGCCATCAAGGATGAGCTAGTCCATACAGAGCGGGCTTCAACTTTGGATGCATTGATAATCCAGTGCTTATGTATTGAAGCTCGTTTACAGCAACGTGGAAGAAAACGGCCCGTTGTGGAACCACCTTTGTTTTCTCGCACACACACCATGACACCAAGAGTTTTCCACCCCAGGGTTAAGGATGAGGAGCCGATGGAGATAGGTGCACTCCACCCTCATTTAACAGCGCGAGAACGTTCAAGAAGGTTCCAGGAAGGCTTGTGCCTTTATTGCGGGGGTCCAGGACATTTTGCAAATTCCTACACTCGGAGGGGGACTCGCAGACCTGTGCCTGAAACCACTCCTGGCCCGTCAGGAAACGGGGTAGGCCCGACCTCGGGGAAACCCTAGGTCGGGCACATCCTACACCCCTGCCCCAAATTGCCAAAGTAAATCCTGGCCCTCCTCGGCATTTACTTTTGGACACTTGTATATTCCTGCAGTCCCAGAAGGAGGGAATTCCTGCCGTTGTACTGGTGGATTCAGGGGCTACAACCAGCTTCATGGACTGTGCTTTTGTTAAACATTTTGGAATTCCATTGATTCCTGTGAATTCCCCCATGAAGGTGGAAACCGTAGATGGGCGTGAACTCAAGTCTGGGTCCATTCGTTTCGCCACTCAACCAGTGTGTATGCTGATTGTGGATCATGAGGAGGCAATAAGTTTTTATGTCACCTCGAACCTTCATCTCCCTTTGGTGCTCGGAGTATCCTGGCTGCAGTTGCACGATCCATTGGTGACTTGGGTGCAGAACGCCATTTCTTTTCCAAGCCTACAATGTGTGGACCACCTGAGGCATGTCTGCGCTGGCCAAGATATCACCGCTCCTGCTCTCTCAATTCCTTCAGAGCTGTTGGACTTCTCCGATGTTTTCAGCGAACAGGAGGCAGACCGCTTACCACCCCATCATGCCTATGATTGTCCCATAGACTTGATACCGGATGCTCCATTCCAAAGGGGAGGTTATACTCCATGTCAGAGCCTGAGTTGGTTGCACTCCGAGAATTTTTGGATGAAAACTTAGCTCGGGGATTTATTCAACCTTCGTCATCCCCTCTTTCGGCTCCTGTTCTTTTTGTTAAAAAGAAGTTGGTAGAACTTCATCTCTGCTCTGATTATCGACGGTTAAACTCTATCACCGTGAGGAATAGCTATCCTCTGCCACTCATTCCGGAATTGATGGAGCGGTTGTGGGAGGCTATTATCTTCACTAAACTCGATCCGCGTGGGGCCTACAACCTGGTTCGGATACGCAAGGTGGACGAGTGGAAGACGGCGTTTGGCACTCGTTATGGTCATTCGAGTACACCATCATGCCATTTGGTTTGACCAATGCTCCTGCCATATTGAAGCATTTGATGAACGACATTTTCCGGGACATGCTGGATCGGTTTGTCATGCTGTATTTGGACGACATTTTAATTTACTCCCGGTCCAGAAATCACCTTCAGCAGGTTTGCCAAGTGCTTCAGCGTCTTCGGGAGCATAAACTATATGCAAAACTGGAGAAGTGTTTCTTTTTTCAGTCGTCGATAGAGTTTTTAGGGCACATCATTTCTCCCGAGGGCATTGCTATGGACCCTAAAAAGGTTGAGGCTTTGTGTAGTTGGGAAGCTCCTCATCGAGTCAAGGACGTACAACGTCTTTTGGGATTCGCCAACTACTATCGGACTTTTATCCCGGACTTTGCTAAAGTAATGGACCCCATAACTCAGCTCCTCTGTAAGAAGGTCCCGTTTGTTTGGGGACCCCCGCAACAACAGGCTTTTGAAATTTTAAAGAAAGCGTTTGTGGCCGAGCCGATATTGAGGCATCCTGATCCGAATCGTCCATTTGTGGTCGAGACAGATGCCTCTAATGTAGCTATCAGAGCAGTGTTGTTACAAGCTTCGAAGGATGGTGCACCTTTTTTCCCATGCACATACTATTCTAAGAAGCTCACAGTTTCAGAGCGCAACTACACCATCTGGGAAAAGGAGCTGTTGGCTATTAAGGCTGCATTTGAAACCTGGAGACATCATTTGGAAGGGGCTCGGCACAAGGTAGAGGTTCGGACGGATCATCGAAAATTGGAACATTTATCCACAGCTAAGAAATTGAACCAACGACAGATTCGGTGGTCGTTGTTTTTCGCCAGGTTCAATTTCTCCATTACTTATGTTCCAAGTGGACAGAACTGGAGGGCAGATGCATTGTCTTGGAAGCCCGAGTATATCAGTCCTGAGGATCCTCTTCCTCCACGAATGTTGTTGCCACTGGAATCCTTGGCCATACTTCAAGATCCAATGGATTAACGAGCTCAAATACGGGAGGCACAGTGATTGGATGCATGGACACAGCAGAGAAGGGGGGAAGTTGGACCTAATTCCCCATGGTCCTTTGAAGAGGGTGTGTTAAGACATCGAGACTTATTGTACATACCCACTAGGACGCTAAGAGCCCTCATCATGATGCAATGTCATGACAATCCCGCTGCTAGTCATTTTGGTTTTCACAAAACCCTGCACTTGGTCACCCGGACTTTTTGGTGGCCTCGGGTTCGACACGATGTGTCTTCCTATGTTGCTTCTTGCGTACAATGTCGACAAGTGAAAGTGGCATCGGGTGCACCTCCTGGACTTCTTCAACCACTACCGACTCCAAGCAGACCATGGGGAGAGATCTCTATGGATTTTCTAACACACTTGTCCCTTTCGTCGTGTTATACAACGGTGCTCAGGGTGGTTGACATGCTCACTAAGATGGCCCATTTCATCCCATGTAGGAGATTACCCTCGGCTCATGTTACTGCCCGGCTTTTCATACAACACATGTTCCGTTTACATGGCTTACCAGACAGAGTTGTTTCAGATCGCGGTGTTCAGTTCACCGCTCAATTCTGGAAAAGTCTAATGAATGCTCTATGAGTACAAGTATGTTTAGCGTTGGCACACCATCCGGAAACCGATGGTGGGACTGAGAAGGTAATTGGCATCCTCGCCCAAAACCTTAGATGTTTTGTAAATCAACGACAAAACGACTGGGTGACCTATCTTCCATTGGCAGAGTTTGCCTTTAATAATTCTCGGCACACCTCCACCCACATGATGCCTTTTTATGCCAATGTGTGTTATCATCTGAGGTTTTTTCCCCTGTCAATTGCGGATTCTCCAGTTCCGGAGGCACGAGAATTTTTTGTCAGAGTTATATGTGGTGCATCAATTAATTTCCAGACAATTGGAACGAGCGAAAGCAGATTATAAGCGTTTTGCAGATCGTTCGTGTTGAGCAACGCCTCCATTGGCTGTGGGAGACAAGGTGTGGTTGTCAATGAAACATCTTTGGGTCGATCGTCCGATTAGGAAGTTGGATCATCGCTTTATTGGTCCCTTCCCTATCGAGGCAGTTATTAATCCGGTGACTTATCGACTAACTTAACCGTGCTCCATGCGCATCCATCCTGTTTTTCATCGCTCCCTGTTAGTACCTGACACTCCATCGTGTACTCTCCAGAAGATACAGGTTCTCCATCCAGGCTCAGCACTGAACCTGTTACGGATACTACAGTGGTTGGAATTTATGATTCACAATGGCTAAAGGGACGATTCCAGTATTTTGTGGGAAGACTGGAAAATGAAATGGAGATTTGCTCTTGGCAGGATATATCCAAGGTGCATGCCCCCGATCTTATTCGCATATATCATGCACAATTCCCTTCAAAACCACATCCTGATCGTCAGACTCGGGGGAAGGGCACTGTGGTGAGGGATAGTGTTGTGACTGAAAGGATCGAACCTGCTGTGAGTTTTGACTCTGATGATGAAAGGCTGGAGCCTGCTATGAATGTGGAGTCTGAATTATTAGAAGACACAGATGTGAGCCAGGGGGATGAAAGGTTATCTGACAGACACTCTTCACCAGAACCTGAGACCTCATTCATGGCAGCATCTGATCCACAAAATGAATCAGAGGCATCCAGTGGGGAAGTTGACAGATCGTGGCTTGGTGCTGGAACTAGGAGGAGACTGAGACATCAAGTTGGGAGGAGGCAAGCCAGACACTGATTAGGGAAAGGAGCATGTTGCCTCAATGAGTATAAAAGGACACAGCTGGGTTTGGAGAGTTTGTCAGGAATAGAATGAGTGAGGATTTTACAGCAGAGGCTCTGAGGCTGAAGATTGTTTGCCGGGACTGGTATGCCAAACAGAGCGGGGTTTGCTGCTGTGGATTGTGATTTATGACAGCCGTTATTTGTGAGACTACTTTCTGTTTGGATTTACTGTTGAAACGGCTGCTTTCTACGTTTGAACGAGGTCCCACTCGCCATCTTCAGACTGGTGTTCTCGTTGTCATGTTTTTGTGAGCTATGCCCTCAGGCCAGGACCTATTGGAATAAAATTAGGAAGTGGACACAAGAAATTATTGGATGCCAAATTGAATTTGAACCGGAAATCTATTTACTTGGGATTATTTAAAAACAATATCCAAAGAAGTTTAAGTATTTAATTTTACACATACTGACAATGGCCAGAATAGCTTACGTGCAAAAGTGGAAAGAGCAGAGGATTCCAATTGAAGAGTTAAATATACAAAAAATAGCAGACTGTGCTGAGATGGACATGCTCACACTTAAAATGAGAAAGAAAGAATACTACTCAATTTGGCATAGATGGTACATGTGGCTAGAAAAAGAGAGATAAGAATTAGAAAAGATGATTAAATAAGAATTCTCAAGAAAGTGATTCACAAGATATATTAGGATAGACAGAAGGATGAAAGATTTATAATAATAAGTGTAATATGTATTAAGGATAGGTATGAATAGATGTTAAAAGAATAAGACAATATTAAAGATATATAATAATAACTGTAATATCAAGGCAATATGTATTGATGATTAATGATAAACAAAGATAATATAGACTAAGAGAGGTACAAATAGTTGTTAAAGTATAAGACAATGTTATATGTGGATGTGAATGTTTTTGAAAAAGTAACTGAGATTTGTACTCGTAGAAAATAACAAAAAATTACTGGAGAAAAAAAACAGAAATATTTTATGAGTTAACACTCTTTTTAATTTATTTTCTTTGCTGCTATTATTACATACAGTCTTGTTAATGTTATGTCTTGCTAATGTTATGTTTTTTCTTGATCTGTTTTAATGACTATTGTTGATTAGTCATTAATTAATAACTAATCAACAATAAACTATTTGTTTTAGATTTAAAGAAATCCAATTTAGTTATGATAAACAATAAACAAATTTATCAAAACTAAATTGGATTTCTTTAAAGCTAATATTTTGTAATTGATCTGACTCCAAATATAATCACATTTTCTTAATTGCTCTTTCAGATCAATTTTCAATACTTTTCAGAGTCACTGCATGAAAAAAGTAAATTGCTCTTTTATCACCGGCTTTTACCTCCAAAAGGCATCCTCTACCCAGCAATTGTCCAACTGCTCCTCCATTTCAGCTGGACCTTGATTGGTCTTTTTGCTTCAGACACAGAAAATGGAGATAATTTCATGAGGACAATGACTCCTTTGCTTGTCAAGAATGGAATCTGTGTGGTTCTGTCACAGCAATTCTCAACAACTGGAAAAACAGGATACATCAAGGATGGCCTCTCTAAATGGACACAAGTTTAATGTCTTTCTTCAATACATAGAACTTGGTGATGTTTTGAACAGAATTCTTCCTTTCTATTTAACATTTAGGTGTTTGCCAGGACCCATTGAAGGGAAAGTCTGGATCACCACACTCATTGATCTATATCCACTGAAAAATGATAGACATCTCAAATATATTTATAGACATCTCAAATATATTAATAGTATCTAGACTGTTGCTTTAGAGGAAAAAAAACAGCC
This sequence comes from Hydrophis major, assembly GCA_033807585.1. NCBI lineage: Eukaryota > Metazoa > Chordata > Lepidosauria > Squamata > Elapidae > Hydrophis > Hydrophis major. The sequence continues at coordinate 27,967,585 of CM066329.1, forward strand.
CCCAAAGGATGCCTTTAAACTCCATTTCTATGTGAAGCCACCCTTGGGAGACGAGTCGTTTCTTTGTTTTTTTTCAAAGCACATCTTTTCTGTCAAAGGCCGGAAAAGATGCATTGAGAAAGCACCACTGAACACCCAAAAGAAAAAGAACATGATTGAAAAGTGGAATGACCACCATATTTACACTGCCATTAACGCTCTGGCCCATGCCTTGAATGCTGCTTATTCCTCCAGATCCAGGTGGAGAAAGAAGATAGGTAAAGAAAGATTGGAGGCTCCAAGACTGCAGTCGTGGGAGGTAAGGACCCGACAAGGATCCATTCTACATTCCTTTGAAGAGGGGAACTTCATCTTTCTAGTTGTGCTTTTTGTTGTTAGTCATGAAGTTGTGTCTGACCGTGGAGTCCATTTAAGATCACGCTGACTTCTTCAGTGACTCCATCCAGCCACCTCATTCTCTGCTGTCCTCTTCTTCTTTTGCCCTCAATCATTCATAGCATTAGTCTCTTCTCCAGTGAGTCCAGTTGTGCTACAGAATGCCGAAAGTTTTGGTCAATCTAATCGCTTAGATCAGAGGTCTCCAAACTTGACAGCTTTAAGTGTGGTGGACTTCAACTCCCAGAATTCCTCCCTCCAGTCATGTTAGCTCAGGAATTCTGGGAATTGAAGTCCACAAGTCGTAAACTTGCCAAGTTTAAAAATCCTTGGCTTAGATGATACTATTCACAAAAACAAGAACTATGCCTTACATTGTTTGATAATAAACACTGCTAATATTTTAAAGTTGTGCATTTTGTTGTGTCCGCGAAATGATGCCAGGAGTCGGTGACTTTAGTGCAAAGCTTTTTATTAGCAAGTTGGAACCGAACTGGCGAAAGGAAAAAAGCCCACGGCTTTTATTCCCTTCGCCGCGGCGGCCGCGGCCAATGCCACCGCTTTGAATCTCCCACGATCCGAATGGACCAATCGCGGGAGATTCCTCGCGAGCCAATCGGCGCGGCTCGCCTGACCAATCGGAGAGCCCTGCGCTTTGGCCAATCAAAGCGCGGGGATCTCGAGTATGTTAATTAAGCACAGAACACCCCTCCCCTCTTGGTTCAGTCCTTACGTTGCGTAGTCAGGTAGGTAGGCGGGGCTCCGTCTGGGCCTACTTGACCTGCGCAACTCAGTTGTAGGCTGGATCCCAGCCGGTTCGGTCGGGATCTCTGCTGCTCCTGCCGCCGTCGTGGGAACCGGCTGGTCGATCGGGCTTGTCCTTTCTCCGTAGCTCCCTCCTGGGCCTTCCGGGTTGGTTGAGCTGCGGGTTTCGCCGCTCCCGCTCGGTCTTTCCGGGTCGGTCGAGCTGGCCTGGCTGTTCCTTCCTGGCGAGGGGTCGTGATGGTTGCTTTCTGGTGAGTACTGCTGGTTTATTCTTCTTTGGTTTTGGTCCCCTGGCTATTCCCTCCCCCCTTGGTTTGTGTTGTGGGGGTTGGTTTCGACTGTTTGTGTGTCGGCGGTTTGTTGGTTGGTAGTCCTCGACCTTAGTTGGTCGATGTGGCGTTTCCACGCTCGTCCGTCTGCTGTTTGTAGCCGGTACGAGTGTGGGCCTGTTGTTTGTGTGATGACGGCTGGAATCCATAATGGGTCTCCCGTCAGGTTCTATGGGTATACGGGGTCGCCGGGTGCGAAGGTTCGGTGTTTGCTGTTTGAGTCTTGGGGCCTCTCCGGGTTATACGTGGGGTGTAACCTGTCGAGTGGGGACCTTAGTTTCCTGCCCATTAATAGTTCGGCTGGGCTTTTATTGGTTGTGGTATTTGGGGTTATGTGTTGGGTGAAGAGTAGTTTGTTTATTTTCTCCTGGATCTCCCTGTGGTCTATTTTCCGGATGGTCTTTTTAGTGAATTGGACCATCCGTTCTGCCCTACCGTTCGCCGCCGGGTGCGCCGGTGCTGTCAGCGCGTGGCGGATGCCCCTTTCCGCTAGGAATTTTTCAAATTCCAGCGAGGTGAACTGGGGCCCGTTGTCGGAGACGACGACGTCTGGGAGGCCGTGTGTTGCAAAGAGTTTGCAGAGTTCCTTGATCACGGCCTCCGTGGTTATCGTCTTCATGTTGCTTACCTCCAGCCAGTTGGAGTAAGCGTCAACTGTTATGAGGAAGGTGTGTCCTTTTGTGGGCCCGGCGAAGTTTATATGGATCCTAGACCAAGGTCCCCTTGGGGTTTCCCACTCTAGGACGGGTGCTGTGGGTGGGCTTGGCCTAGTTTCCTGGCATCGTTGGCACCTTGCTACCCAGGCCTCTATTTGTTTGTCCATCCCTGGCCACCAAGCGTAACTTCTGGCCAGGGCTTTAGTCCTAACGATGCCAGGGTGCCCCTCGTGTAGCAGTTCCAAAACCTTCCCCTGCAGCTTTTCCGGAATGACCACCCTATCCCCCCATAGTATGCACCCTTTTAACAAAGAGAGTTCCGTTTGGCAGTTTCGGAACGTTTTGACAGACTCATCGTTGTCCCTTTCCGGCCACCCTTTCTCCACCCAATGCAACACCCGCGCCAGACGTTTGTCTTTATTAGTCTCTCGGGCAATGTCTGACGCGGTTATGGGCAGGTTGGGTAGAGTCTCTATGCTGAGGGTGGTCGTCGTGGGTGCTGGGTCGGTGTCGGGTTCTGGTAGCGGCGAGCGGCTTAAGGCGTCTGCATGGGAGATCGTATTACCTGGTCTGTGTATGAGTTCGTAGTTGTAGGCTGCCAGGAACTCGGACCACCTTGTCATTCAGGGAGACAGAATGTTCGGGGTGGTCCGGTTTCCTGCAAGGATTCCCAGCAGCGGCTTGTGATCCGTTATGATGGTGAAAGTCTGGCCGTAGAGATATTCGTGGAATCGTTTTACGGCGGCAACTATAGCCAGAGCCTCTTTGTCCAGTTGGCTATAGTTCCGCTCCGGTTTGGTGAGGGTCCTTGAAAAGAATGCGATGGGCGCTTCTTTTCTGTTGGGAAGGGTATGGCTGAGGACAGCGTCGACGCCGAAGGGTGATGCGTCGCATGTGACGGCCAGAGGTAGGGTCTCGTTGAATTGTATAAGGACGGCGTCGGAGAGGAGGTCCTTCATTCTTTGGAAGGCGGCTTGCTCGCGTTTCCCCCAAGTCCAGGTCGCCGCCTTGTCCAGGAGCCTATGCAAGGGCTCCGCCGCCATTGCCTTTTGGGGTAGAAAAACATTGTAAAAGTTCAGTAACCCCAAGAACGCCTGTAGTTACGTCTTTGACTTGGGTGTGGGGGCTTCTTTGATGGCCTTGATTTTTTTGTTTGTGGGGTGAATGCCGTGACGGTCTAGGAGTTAGCCCAGGAATTCTACTCGTTCCGTGCATAGCTGGCATTTCTCCCTCTTGACTTTTAGTCCAGTCTCTTTAAATTTGGTTAGGACCTCCCTTAGTCGACCCTCTAGTTCGGCTTGGTTGGCTGCCGACACTAGGACGTCATCGAAGTAAGGTACCACTCCCTTGATACCTTGCAATAGTCTCTCCATTAGGCTTTGGAATATGCCCGGTACCACGCTGACTCCGAATTGGAGTCGGTTGCATTTGAATGCCCTCCGGTGGGTGACTATGGTCTGCGCTTCTGCCGTTTGCTCATCGACCGGCAACTGTTGGGATGCCTGGGCGAGGTCGAGCTTGGCAAAAACCTTGCCCCCTCCCAGTGAGTGCAGTAGGTGTTGCACTACTGGGACGGGGTAGGCGCTTTGTTGCAGCGCGCCATTTAGGGTGGCCTTATAGTCCCCACAGATCCTCACCGACCCATCGGGCTTGATCGGGGTGACTATGGGGGTCTCCCACCGGGCGTGGTCTATGGGCTGTAGAACCACTTGTTTGATGAGCTTGTCAATTTGCTCATCTATCTTGGGTTTCAGTGCGAATGGCACCCGCCTTGGTTTCAGGCGTTTTGGGGGGATGTTAGGGTCTAGGTCGAAAGATATAAGGGGCCCTCGGTACTTGCCTAGGTTTCCGTCGAAGACCTCTTGGAATTCCCGGGCCAGTTGCTGCTCCCAGCTGTCGTCGGTGACGTGGTCGACTCCCGTGAGGGCGATGTTGAGCGGGGCGAACCATTGTAGTCCCAGTAGGCTTGGGCGGTCGCGGTCGACGATTGTCAGGGGAAGTCTTTCGGTGCGCCCCTTATAAGTGATGTTGAAGTGTTTGGTTCCGACTACCAGGATGCGGTTTCCCTGGTAGTCTTTTACAATGAGTCTCTGGCTGTCTACGTTCCTCCTTTGGAGGGTAGGCACCAAGCGCTTTATTTCATGCCATGCAATCATGGAGAGGTAGGACCCGGAGTCCACCTCCATTTTGCATGGCTGGCCCTCGATGCCTACCTCCACGTGGACCTTCCGGGTGTCGTTGGTGATGGCGTGTCCGATGGTGACCGTCTGGTGGGTTTCCTCTCTCCGCCGGTTGTCGCCGCCTCGCGAGTATCGTCCGTTCCGGTCCCATCTGTTGTCCGAGGGGCGATCTCTGGTCCGGGGTGGTGTGCTTTCTCTCCTCCGGTTGTTCTGGTCCCATCGTGCCAGGCTGCGATTTTTCTTCAGGCGGCAGACATGGGCGATGTGTCCTTTCTTGTCGCAATGCCGGCAGATCGATTCGAAAAACTGGCATTCCGACCTGGGGTGGTCGCCGCCGCAACCGGCACAGTTGGTGCTCGACTTACAACCTCGCCGGTTTCGTGGGTTGCGGCCTGTCTGGAGTCGATGGATGTCCTCCTCGTCATCGGAAGTGCCCGATGCCGAGTGGAAATCACCCTGGTGGGTGGTTGTCTCGGGTTTGGGCTCGGTCGACCTCGCCGGGTTGTTGTTTCCGCTGCGGTCCCCAGTATTCGGTCTGCGCATGCGGTCGGCGGAAGTTCGGGTTGCTTCGGCGGCTGCGGCTGCGGTGAGGGTGTCTGCTAGGCTGATGTTGCCCTTGGCCATCAGCCGGCTCTGGAGGACGGGGTCCCACAAACCGAGCACGATTCGGTCTCGCAGGGCGTCGTTTAGGTTATCAAATTCGCAGAGCCCCCCTAAATGCCGCAGCTCGGCGACGAAGTCGCTGAAGCTCTAACCCGACCTCTGGTCCCGCCGGTAGAACTCGCTGCGCCGGATCAGGATGGGTACCTCTGGAGCATATTGCCGCCAAAGTATGGGTTCGAGAACGTCCCAGTCCATCGCGGTCACATCGGCGGGTTTGGCAAGCGTCTTGGCCATCTGGAAGACCTCGGTCCTGCAGTGGGTCAGGAAGACGGTGCGTTTCATTGGGCCGGTGGCGTCCTTCAGGCCACTGCACTCGAGGTACATGCGGAATCGGTCGGAGAACGATTCCCAGTCCTCGGTGGCGGGGTTGAAGGGTGCGGGTGGTGCGATTTTCGCCATCGCGGTGGTTCGTCTGGCTTCCGTCGGACACGTGGTTCGGTTCAGGGTCTGGATCCCATCCTCGTCGCGAGTGTTGTGTCTGCGAAATGATGCCAGGAGTCGGTGACTTTACTGCAAAGCTCTTTATTAGCAAGTTGGAACCGAACTGGCGAAAGGAAAAAAGCCCGTGGCTTTTATTCCTTTCGCCGCGGCGGCCGCGGACAATGGCACTGCTTTGAATCTCCCGTGATCCGAATGGACCAATCGCGGGAGATTCCTAGCGAGCCAATCGGCGCGGCTCGCCTGACCAATCGGAGAGCCCCGCGCTTTGGCCAATCAAAGCGTGGGGATCTCGAGTATGTTAATTAAGGACAGAACACATTTTTAAATAAGTTCCTATACATATGGGTTTACAATTAGCATTATAGAATTTTTCCTTCATATATTTGAAGGAATCTTCAAGTCAACTTTTAAGCTCAGCCTCTCATTTTTGCAGGAATCACAATCGAAGCTTCTCTGACTGATGGCTACTTATTCTTTGGATTAAGACAATCAGTGAAGAGGAGACTCAACTTCTTTGGTTCTCTGGCTCACCGCTAAAACTCTCTCTCTATTTAAGAAGCTTTTTTTCCCTCTTATGCGGTCAGAATCTCCTCTCTTGTAACTGAATTCATTTTTCCATGTCTGACACTCAGGAATAACAGTAGATCTTAGCTTCTCTGTAATGTCTTTCAGTTATTGGAGTGTTGCTGTCTGCAGCTAATAGCAATAGTACTTAGATTTATATACAACTTCACAATGCTTTTAAAGCCCTCTCTAAGTGGTTTACAGAGTCAGGATCTTGCCCACAACAATCTGGGTCCTCCTTTTACTGACCTCGGAAGGATGGAAGAATGAGTCACCTTGAACTGGTGAGACCCAAATTGCTGGCAGCCAGTGATCAGCAGAAGTAGCCTGCAGTATTGCATTCTATCTACTGTGTCATCGTGGCTCCTAGATTGTATTCGTTGAAACATTTGTGTTCTCAGACTCCTGATTTTCTGCTCCAATGGACTAAGGTGTCTCTTCTTGATGTCTATCCTCAAGGTTAAAGGCAGCTCCTTTTGTCAGAGTTTGGCAATTGCCCTAATTAAATCATAAGCCTAAAGCCAAGCTTCAAAAAAAAAAAGATTTATTAGGAGGAACATGCTGGCATTACTCTACATGAAGCCATCTTTGGCATATATAATTCACAGTCACCTGTGACCATGTTTCCCCCATCCCACCCTTGGGTGTATTATAAATCAGATTCTCCAATGAAGTACATTCACAGACCAGGTGTCATAAATCACCTTCTCCAATGAAGGACTTTCGAGGCCAGAAGATCCGGTAGCCTAGCTGCAACCTTTTTAAAATAATGGTGGAATGTACTTCTGGTTTTATTGCCATACTGCTCCTTCAGTTCCCATGTTTTTGGAAACTTGAAAACAAGCATAGGAATGTTTTATGCGTTGACAACTTTGATCTCTTCATTGGCTATGTTACTGTTCCCTAAATCCTCATCCAGTGTTTGTGCAACATCTTTTCCAAGTGTATTTCCTGCAAGGGGCACTTGGGGTTTCCCTTTACAACCATCATTCACTTCCTGGGGTTCTTCTGGATGCATCTGCTTTCTTCCTAGGATATCACATTGCTGATTCATGTTTGGTTTGCAATTACTCCTATTTTGAGATCATTTTCACAACTATCGAATTTGAAATCCCTCATCCTTCTTGCCCCGTGTTTCATTTTTCTCCTTCTATGTGGAAGACTTTGTACTTGTCTTGCTCTTAATTCCATTCAGGCTTTCTTTAGCCCATCTTGGGAAACCATTAAGATGTGTTTTGAATTTTATATCTGGTTTTAACTTATACATTAAGACATTAAATTGTATATCAGGTAACAACGGGCAGTCATTTCTTTTTGGTAAATTTAAATTTAACACAAAATAGTTTGTGACAGAAGCAACTGCCTGCAAATGCTCCTGGATTGGAGCTGAAAGGTGAAAGTGAAAACAGTATGTTCCATCCCATATTTAGGTAAACCAGGTTGCCCGAATAGACTGGTCTCATCAGAAGAACACTTAATCTCCTCCCACCCCGGTAAAGCCGACAAGGCGAGGGTGTCAACTCAAAAATATTTCTCTGGTTTTTTTGAGTTGTCAGAAGAAAGAGAGTGGGGGGAAATAATGTATACTTTAAATATTTTCATAGATATTGGTTAGGTAGCCGAAGCTTCTGGCGTGCAAGATTATTACTGGAGAGCATGATTGATGATTCTTAGGTATGGGAGTGTCCTATTGGATAATGTACATACAGAGGGTGGGGAAAACAAAGCAGGGGTGGGATTCAACCAGTGTTACTACCAGTTCGGTGATGGTTTTGCATGTGTGTGTTTCCTTTGAAACATGTGCATCTGATGCGCACTGGACACATGTGTGAAAAAATACTCAGCAGTGATGTGCGGAGAGCTGAAAGCACTATGTGGCAACTCCCAAACAAGTAGGAGAAAGGAGACACTGCCTTTCAGGTGGTTACAAATATTTATAATATATCACATATAAAAGGTTACATAATCCTTCCTGTTTCTCACACATAGGATTTCTAGGGACTTCCATCACAAAAAAAATGCCAGGATGACCTAGTATTCCTGACATGAAATCTCAAGCCAAATTAAAATCCCCACTTCGGCTAAGAACGTAATATTTTTAACTTTGCAGAATAACAATTTACAAAAACATGATATACTTATAAAAGTGTTCAGATAACTTTCAAAAAGGTCAAATTAAGAAGAAAGATGAAGTTTCTTTGATTCTATAATTTCTTAGGTATAATAGGAAAATACATATATTTTTTCCATATATAATATGTCTAATACATGAATTGTCAGTGTTATTGACAAATTTTGCTGAACTTTTCTTTTTAATTTTTAGTGGTAAAACTATTCTCTCAAACAAGACTATTTACAAATTAGACCACTGTAGTAGAAAAAATAAGAAAAAGGGATAAGTTGCCATGTTTACTTCTTTTAACATTTCTGGATGTTCCCATTCTAGTTTCAACCCTTTCTGAAGAAGAATGAGTTTCTCAATCTTTCCATATACCAACTGTACTTGGAACAAAATGGAGATTTAGCAGCTAACCTGAAGATTGTGAGCTGGGTGTATTTCCCTAAGAAGTCTGTCATCAACAAGAAAATGGTGACTTTTGAAAGAAAGAGAATTATTATCAACCAAGATCTTTTGTCATGGCTAAAGTTGCACAAAAAAGGTGAGAGAAACATGTGTGTCTTTTCTCTCTTTTCCAAAGGATTGCGAGCCATTTCATATGGCTAAGTTTATTCACCATGGCTTATTGTTGCAATGGAGAAGCTGAGAGAAAAATGGTAAAAGACCTTCAAGTGCTAGGAATGATAGCCTCAGGTTGTCCTCTGATTGTAAAAGAATAAGGCTATTATGTGGATTACTGCCTGAGTTCATGAAATTGAATTTAAACTAGATGAAGGCCCTTTTGGTTTTAGTGGAAAGTAAGCTTTGTAATCAGGATTCATCTTGTTCTTGTTGGGGTGAGAGTCCCGTGAAATGGCAATAAAGATATATTGAAGCAACTCAGACCTGGCCAGAGTTATCCCTGCCTCTTATTCACCCAGCGAGAAAGAGCAATAAATCTTCTCCTCTTAGGAAGGAGGTCCAAAGCTGTGAGTTCCCATGGAGTTATAATGATGTTCTGCTACGCCCTGACCCAGAAAAGAAAGCATTGAAACATGACTTTGACTCAGAGAATAGAATAGAATAATTTATTGGCCAAGTGTGATTGGACACAAAAGGAATTTGTCTTGGTGCAAATTCTCTCAGTGTACATAAAAGAAAAGATACATTCATCAAGAGTCAAGAATCAAAAGGTACAATACTTAATGATAGTCACAGCGTACTGTTAGGAATATAAGTCACCCACAGGTATTTGGGTTAGAAATATATAAATCAGGATGGACATTTTAGTACTATCTCTTTAAGGGAATGCAAGAGCATGCAATTTGGTGTGGTTTCTCAAACAGCCATAAGATGGAGCCAGAAACCTGGGTTGTTTAGCCTTAGTCTGAGTCTCAGAAGAGAGTGTGAGTGTATCTCTGTTTCCTTCTGTTGGAAAGTATTGCCGTTGCTCCATTTCTTCTAATTGACTGATATTACTGGATTTAATGTAAGTCTTATACTGAACTGTTTTTGACACTGGAATTTGATATTTGGATTATCCCTGGATTGAAAAACTGACTGATTTATCTGTGAATGATTTTTGCACTGCCTATTTTGGACTTTGCTTAAAGTTTTCTGGAAGTAAAGAGCTACATTTACTGTACAGTATATCTGTGTACTGTGTGTGTATTATGCAAACACTTCTCTCAAATACGTCTCCCTGTATTCGCTCATTCGCCTGACGGGGAATTACCTCAACACATACAATAAGAAATCAAATCATACCAGGAAACAGTCAATATAGATCGTAAGGATACAAGCAACAAAGTTACAGTCATACAATCACAGGTTGGAGGGGGTGGGTGATAAGGAGTGATGAGACGATCAATGGTAATAGTAGTGCAGACTTTGTAAATAGTTGGACAGTGTTCAGGGAATTATTTGTTTAGCAGAGTGATGGTTTTTGGGGAAAAACTGTCCTTATGTCTAATTGTTCTAATGTGCAGTGCTCCATAGCACCATTTTGAGGGTAGGAGTTGAAACAGTTTTTGTCTGGGATGTGAGGGGTCTCTAAATATTTTCACAGCCCTCTTTTTGACTCATGAAGCGTACAGGTCCTCGATTGAAGGCAAATGGGTAGTAATTGTTTTTTCTGCAGTCCTAATTATTCTCTGAAATCTGTGTATGTCTTCTTGGGTTGCAGAACCGAACCAGACATTTATAGAGGTAGAGATGACAGA